>DWAK01000159.1:0-13371 GCA_018230145.1 Lepidochrysops patricia
TACTTTTTTTACTGTAATATTTATTATTTTTTTAATCTAATTGAAAAACTGTATTGATTACGGGAGTTGAACATTATACGGACATTTCGTTTTGTACACAGGCAGGTACTTTATAGATATAGTTTGTATAAAACTATGTTGTGTGTATGATAACACCAAAAGCATCTATTTAATAAAATGTGTTAGACTTTTAAATATTTTACTACGCCAAAAGATTCCTCCAAAATATTTTTTGTGGATTTTAACCGTTTCAGAATGGATTGCAAAAAAAATGAAAAAGAGGTTTATTTTTGGTTTTCTCACTTTATTTTAAGATACGGATTTTACGGGTTGTGTGGTTTTCTAAGATTGACAATTATAATTATAGAACTTCGTATTTTTCGTTCACAAAATAATAAAATTAAATTATAGAATAAACAAGAAGGGGTAGTATCCAAACGACAATAATAATGTGCGTAAATATCAATTTTCTAAAGATATCTAAAGATCACTTATTTTATTTATTCCGTACTTATACTCTAATATAGACATTATAATAATATTATACTTTAGAATTTCGTTTCGGAGAGACAATGTCATACATATAGGTTCTACATTTAAACAATCTACAATAGAACCTAATTCTAAATAATTTAAGAATCTTACGACGATTAAAAAATTGGAGTACATTTTAGTGCTTTTATCTGAGTGCTTAATGATAATGTTTTACAAAGTGTTGTATAATATGATGATCTTTATCTAAAATGTATAGATATTATCTAAAATATTGCATACGATACAGGCTTGTAATATTTAAAACACTTTCTTCTACTGTTCTTTTAAAATTCAACCGTTTTATTTATATAAATCACAACATACTATAATACAGATCAAGGAATGTGTTTAATTAAAAAGAAAACTAGCCTTATCACAAATAATACATTATACATTTTTTAAATATAAATATATGCCGATCAATAACAAAATTCTCGTATATAAATAACAATCATAAATTACAACCTTTAATTCTTTCAATTGTATTATAATAATATATCCAATAAAAACACAACAAAAGGGTTGCTCTTCTAGATGAAAATATTGAACCGATGTATATTTTTAACCTGTACTATATATTATATTATTTGGTGTTTTACTACCGGCAGTGTGTATAATATACATTCTTTCAAAATGTCTTTATAATATTCTGACTAATATACGGCACATCTTCGGCTTATTGGTGATGTCGTAGCTGAAGAAAGGAGCCCTGCTTTTCAGATAACAGAGGGAGCTAATTGTTCCAACAGGAAGTGTTGTTCAGTTACAATATTATCTAGACAAAAATCGAAACAAAATTGTAACACAAGCTTTGCTTCCCATAAAAACAATACTGCGAAATGTAATGCCCAATATCTATTTCCAATGGGAGCGAGCAAAAAAGCGCCTCTAAAACTAATTCAGTTAAGCGTTGTCTACTGTGCATGTCTATCATTACAAATGTTGCGTTGTTCTCAAGCTGGTGATGACATTTTTATGGTACCATTATCACTGGAATGTATCATTAATTTATCACTTTACATACTACCGATATATCTATTGGAAGAGTGTTCATCTTCATTTATTGTTCGTTCGTTTATCTACTTTTAAAGTATAAGTTAACTGGAGCTATTTTTAATATTTTAGTTTTCTAATTAAATCTAAGCTTTACAGTTGTAAGTTTGATGGCGATATTCTATTTCATACGTAAAAGTAGAAAACATGCTTAAAGCATTAGAATTAGAGTTGCATGCATAGGCTATGGGTAATAAAACACATTCAATATAACCCATAGCGGACTCTGACTTGTGTCCGAAGAATATTATGATTAAATGAATAAATAATAAACTAGTTAAAATATTCCTTTATATTATTGTTGATGATTTAAACCAATAAGAATTTACATGCAGACTTTAATGGAAAGCAGTAAAATTACCTAATCAAGACCAACAATTCACCTGAAACTTCATAAAATAAAGCTAAGAGAACAAAATTAATTTTGAGTATAAATTTTAGCCACTACATTAAAATAAAACACCTAGTGTTATTATCACAATGAAAAAGTTGCAAAACAATAAAATAATTGTTAACATATAAGTACAATTTCTACAACTAATTAGTAATAATAAAAGCATTGTTGAGCATCATATTTTTCTTACATTATAGACTAATGCCACTTATTTTGCCATACATAATAATTTGAAACTGTTTTTAATTCTACTAGCGGTTCTAAAGTATCTTATCACTTAGGAACTTGATTGTTTTATCATTCTTGGCTAATCTAGCAAAGAATTTTTCTTGAATGAGTCTGCGATGATTATGCGCGTATTTAAATTATTTCTATTCGCTTATCTATTTACAATAATTATATTATAGACAAGTACATGTGTAAAAAAATTGTACCTACTCCTATAATCGCCCTATGGACGTACGAACCCCCTGCAAAGAAGTAAATGACAGTATTTCAGTCGCATCGTTACTACTTCAGACTCCAAAGACAACCAAATGTCTACAATTTACTAAACGCATTTCACTCACAACATTAATCCTGGTTCATTTAATTGTGCAGAAATCACCATATTCACAATATTCTTGTCAATTCATAACCATAGGCAATGTGTTTAAAGATATCATTATCATCACCTACGTTAATATCACCTACACGTCATAATATTCTTTATCAGACACTTGATTTATGAAGTTCTTTGACACTTCTTTTAGTGGATTGATTACCTGAAACGTTTCAAATTATTACGTCACTACCAGAGTGGACAAAATAAGTGAATTCTCGTCAACACCCTCTATTTATCCTCTTCCAGGAGAACGAGATCGTCAGCCACGACGTCAGAAACATGGAGGTAAATGATCCAATACATGAGATTAAAGCACACGAAGCAAACTGGAAACACGATGCGTGAGTATTTGTCGATATCCGACGGTGTCATTCCCAAAAGCTTGCTTATATCCTGAAATTTTAAGAAATTATTTATCCTATAGTTCCCATAGACGTGCACGCATATTCGCTTTAATACCCAGGGAATTCGCTTGTACAATACACAACAAAAAAAGCTTACAAATACATAATAAAAACATGTTTATACACATTCGCAACGCAAATCGCAACGTTAAATTTTTATAACAATTATCTCTATAACTATTCTTTACCTTCCCAGGATGCAAAATATGTGGAGGTGGACCAGGATTGTCTTCTTCAGCGCCTCTTCCACCATTTATTGTGTTTTCTAATGTACCACCTTTAGAATGTACTTTTGGATCATGTACTTTGAATCTGACCTCCTGAAAATTTTTTTTCGTTAGTATTTAAAATATTTCCTTACTTTGTTACGGATGTTTAATGTTTTTTGACATACTGATGGTCTCCCAGGAGGACATCTTCCAAGTGTTCCCATTTTAGATAGCGTGTGAGTGTCCCCAACAGGAGGACATTCAGGCATTTTCTTCTCCGAAGCTATTTTTTGTATAGCAACAAATCTTTGTTTTCTCATTTGAATCCTTTTCGCCATATATCCTACAGTAGCATACTCTGAAAAAATATACGCCATTCAGTATTTTAGCTAGATGAAAGTTTTACTTCGCTACTCGAAATTTCATTTAGATAATTTAAAAGATAAAGTCGCCACAGCTATGTCAAAATATCAAATTTCGCACAGACAAATCGCATAGCTTCACCCATAATCACTTACTTTTATCATGGTATAATATTATGACTCACTACCAAAAACTTTTTAACAACAGCGAATGCCTTTTGACGGACAAGATTATAAACGACTGTAAGTAATTAGGGGTCAATATTATACACAATTTATTGTATGAAGAAACACAGAAATCAAATAGTGAAAGAATAGAAGATCAAATATCACAATTAATATAATTCGTTTTGGTTTCTAAAACAAATGAACTTCTCTTATTATAAACTATCTTTTCAACGAAACCAATATGATATTTGTATATTATAATTGATCCAGATTATATTATATTTATAATCAGGATTCAAATAATTGGATGTCAATTACCCAGTAAGCTGGCGAAGACCATCACGAAGCAGGTCCCAAGATAAACATCAATTGACTTCACATAGGAAATCTTCGGAAGAGCAGCATTAGTCGAGGACATGAGTGTGGTCATAGTCAACACAGTAGTTACACCAAGAGCAACTCTAGCGGGAGTCGCATTTCGATTAAGCCAAAACGATACCCATGATATGATCACAATTAAGCCAGAAGGAATATATATTTGAATTAGGTAGTATCCCATTGAACGCACGAATTGGATTTCGCACGCCAGTCTTGAATAATTTCCTGTAAAATATTAACTCGTAACATGAATACGTTCTGCTATGTTCTAGATATTATCACCAGATTCAATAAAGTTACTATCTTATACTTCGGATTGTTCATCAACTATAATATCACTTACTTTTAATAATATTGAAATATTAATTTCGCCAATCTCCCCATTATCTTTAATTTGAAACGTCTTATATTGCAATTAATATTGACTTTAGTTACATTATTAAGTGCTTTATTACCGTAACAGTTGCCTCTAATTCAAAAACCACTCAGTGTTAATAGTGCAAATAACAAAAGCAGGACGTGAAAGAATCGTGACAGTATATAATTGTCTAGTGTTTATTTTATAAGGCTTGTATTTTGTATTGCTTATTCATCGTATTTCCCCATTAGTACCTGTTGTGAGGGAGATTTCCATAGCTCGTTGACGATGCCCAAGAACCTTGAACTGCGGTAACGACACTTCGCTCGATACGCCTACAGAGTTGGGGCCCTCGTTCCATTTGTATCGGATGTCTCGCATGGTGTAGCCGACTGTGCGCAGCGGATAAATAAATGAAATGACCCCAGGCCCATCACAATGGGTTTTGCTTCGAGTTACTCGACCGGGACAAGAGCGGGAAGTCGCGAAATCCGACGCGTCTTGTCGTGCGGTTGTCGTGTTGTTGCATGACGTGTGCTAGTGTCGCGTTATTGATATACTGCACACGGGCTGAGGGAGACGGGTTCGTGATAGGTATGGATGGAATGCTTTGGTAGCCGACTTATAAATCTGGTTACCTGTTGTGAGCGCTACCACGGTTGCTCGCTGTCGATGCCCCAGCACTCTGAACTGCGGAAGTTGCACTTCGTTGCTCATGCCGACACTCGCTAGGCCATCTTTCCAATGATACCGAATATCTCTCATCGTGTACCCGACTCCGGAGACATGCCAAACACACAAAACGCTATCACTTACGCTGCGGAGCATCGCGTATCCCTCACGCGACTCATGTTGCTCGCGGACGTACAGCGAGATTATCCGAACTGAGTTGAGATAGATGAAAATTTTGGTTCTGCTCAGATCGGTTTGTGGATGATAGAAAAATATAAAATCTATCCATACTACCTACGTGATAATGCAAATGAAGAAATGTGTGGAAGCGGTTTGGAATACCATGCGAGTGCAATAAACGCCATAAAAGTGATACAAACGTGCATAAGCGGGCGTAGTGCGGGGTGAGGATGCACCACAGTGCCGCGTAACGTAATGATATGCGGTAGGGTGTGCGATGTGGTATGAGGTTGGGCGTTAGGCCCGCGTCTGCGGCACGGCATTCTGTGGTTGTGCAGACCCCGCGGCCTTTCCCGCCTCCTTCGGCCCGCTCAGCTATCGCAGCGTCGATGTCTCAATATCACTTCGTTCGCTTAATGCTTGTGAGGACAAGGCTTACTATTATGTGTCTGCCTTCTGCGGGTGCTGTATGCGAGAAGGAGACATTCCAATTTATGAAACACCAGGGAAATCACAGCACGTGTCGACGATAAGATTGTACGCTTGTGCTCAGGGTATCCCTGATAGTATCTGTGATACAAGAAAGTGGTCACAACACAATATTTGTAAGCCTAGTGAAACTTTTGCACTGTGATAGTAATAATAATAATTAAATAAATGATTGCTTTAAGTGAACACACAATTATCGTATTTTTATACAAATTATTTTTCTATCATCGTCAAATACATAAAACAGGTAAACTTACGTCTTCGTAGTCAAATAAATTGGATTCAAGCTAAGTACAGCACTGACAAACATTTCGTTGTTAGTAAAATCGTGCCATTAACACAGTTTTTCTATTCTGGTATATTATAATATAAGTAATATATATTTTGTCAACACGACGTGAGTAGTTTTCCACATAATATGGTGAATATATTAAATTGTACACAATTTACAACTTATATTTTATTGTTAAGGTACTTACAACTCTCGATCTCTATGTGGCATAGCTGTCGATCCATGGGGAAGTATTGCAGGTTCATTGGACATGATGCCGTGATCGTCAATCTAAAATGAGAGAATAAAAACAATTAATTACTAAATAGGTACATCCAAGATAATTCACAAAGGTGTTGATAATCACAGTGTTAAGGTTATTTGGTTATTAGAATAATACCTGATGCTCCTAGTGATAGATCCTGAGTAATGGATGCGAATAAATTCGTTGCTAGTCGTGGCAATATGGAAATAGGATTGTTTTTCGTTTACAAAGAAGGTATCTGGAACCCATATATTCTTAATAAATTCGGACCCGACTGATAAAGTTTCCACACCGGGTCGTTTTTTATAAGCCAATCGTGGGTCAGTCCAAAATTGTCTAAAGTAAAAATCTAGTGTAAAATCCTGAAAAAGACGTCAAACGTAAGTGAGTGATCATAAAGTTAAGTTTTCTTATCCCTACTAAATGACTGTAGGCAATGAAGGACCTACTGTTTATAACACTAATAATGAATTAAACTAATTGAATCGATCTGAATATTATTGAGTTCGCTTAGAAGTTTGCAACAATAAGAATAATCGAGAAAAAGTTAAAAGTCAATCTTTTAAAAAATAAAACTGATTGAAGTTGACATTGAATAAAATTTAGATATGCTAACAAAAATACCACATCCGTAGTGACTATGATCAACGACTATTAGCATGCTATGGATATGTACATCCATGGAACTTACGAAGTAGTTTGAAGTACATTTATTCTAACAACGATCCATAAGCTTTAGTATCGCTTGGAATAAACTATAGTAATACTAGTACCGAATATATAAAATACAACAATCATTAGTCATATTGAGCGAAGCTTCACAAACATAAATGTGCAATTGTGTTTTGTGGTACGAAGTCTACGTAACAAGGTGATGTCTAAAAGAACAGGTATTGGTGCTAGTTACTGGAAGGGCAGGGTGAGTAGGTTGTGGCGTACTTTGGTACCCACGGCTCGATAAAGGCAATCATCTGATAAAAGCTGAAGCCGTCACTTGTACTAGTTGCCACGATAGAAATTCAAGAGCTGCAAATTCAGCGTTGGTTCATACAAGATCGCGAGCTCTAATGTACCTAAATGAATATTTAGGTAACCTCTCCACGGCATTGGGCCACGTCATATTGTGACCTTCTAACCTTGATTTGGTTTCCACTTTAGAGTGTTTTACCCCAAAGCCTCGCGTTTTCGTGATACACACATTGGAAGACCGGATTCGTCTCAGTGTAATTTAAATTTTGCTACATAAATACAATTAATATGAAAAAATCAAAGCAAATGCAATATCAAATAGCGAGAGAACAAAAACACCGGTGTTCCAAGTTGGTCCAAGAGCTTGGAAAAAACGATGATGGCAATTTCAATCGATACACAGATAGATACATACACATCAAACTACGAAATGAGATACCAAGAATTTTACAGTCGTCGCAAATCCATAGAGAACTAAGGCTGGTCTGCCTCTGATTTTCCTATCGACTATTATAGCATTATATCAATTGGTCAATTTGTAACACCGCGGTAAGAAAACGTTTCGCGTCAGTCTTTGGAGTTACGAGAACTGATTGGACACACAACCTGATAGTTTTAAGATCACAACGAATTGCTTTTCTTATTATGACCCGGATTTTAAATTTTGATCAATTTTATGCTCTATGTGATTCATAATAAGAAAACAATTTTGCGGACATAGGGCGTTCTGTTCCACAAAACGCGGACATGCTCGCAGCCTCGTATCTAGGGCTGCTCGGTCGCGGCGGCACATGGCCAAAGGACCGAGTCAAGCGTTAGTTGACAGTGGCGAGTACCATGAGCACTTCGGAGACGGAGCTGATAGATAGCACATACATGGTGACGCCCACCTCCACTGGCGGACCTGCAATCAAGCCCAATTGTGAGTCGCGCGCGCGCCCTGCGCCGTGAAAACCAAACCAACGAGGTGATGCCCCTAGCCGGAGTGGGGACGCAAGAGGCGCGGGGTGCGTGCGGGATTCCTTCCAGTATATTCCTAAGAGCATCGCATCGCGCCTTTTGCGATCGAACCGTGGACACAGGTGCTACAATGAACGGTAATGGTGATCGACTAAAGGAGATTCTTGCTATGTATGCGCTGTGTCTTTATAATTGCTTTAAGTACCATTTTCACTTCAGATAAGGAGCTGATGCTGAGCACGTACATGGTAACCCCCACTTCCACGGGTGGTCCTGAAAATGATATAATACACGTGACACATAATAGAGACCTAGGTACCTGCTACCTATTTGTGTAAATATTTGGAAGTGGATCACAAGATAACGATACCATGTAGCAGCAGCTATTCTGAAGATGTCGAGGATTAATAGATAAATGCTTTTTTATGGTACATGAAGAATGTTCATTTGATCCTATCTACTGTTATAAGTTTCAAAATAATAAGAATATCTTGGAGATTACTTTCTAATATTACGACTACTACCAATACTTTAAAATATAACCCTGGATCAAAATATGCTTTAATATCAGTAGGCATTATTAAAATAATATAGATTCACAAAAAAAGCACGATGTAATACCATCAGATGTTGTTGAAACTCTTATATCTTTTCAGATATGATATTTGGATATGTTATTAATTAATCCTGCTCAGGCGCGGGTTTAGCTTTATTTAGAATTCGTAAAATGATTACTTAATAATTTAATCTACAATGTGCTTAAAGTAAAATGAAATATGTTTATATTTTTATAGTCAGTATTATCTATCTTGTTTCAGTAAGATATATTTTATGTTATTATACTATGTTTTAAATGCTACAAAATTACTTCAAATAAAATAGTTCCACTAGATGAAAACAAAACAGTCAATTAATAACAGATCGACAGTTGTTAAGTCAGTAAATAAAATTCATAAAGAATTCTCGAAACAGCTGTGCATACATTGCTTGTGTCATCATTTCCAATAAAAATTAAAATCGTTCTCGTATTCTGTCGCTCCCTAATAAAATTATCCAATCTCCTCAACATGCATACACTGAATGCATGAATAAATATTCTCCCGTATCGTATGCATATTAATTGAATATTTCACCACTTAACGTATTTTTATTGTTACCATCTGATGAGTTTAACGCCTTTGTTACTGCGTTATTCAAATAACGTTATAATTTCATATAGCTGTTGTTGTCTGTCTGTTGTCTGTTGTGTTGCTGTATCAAGTTTTAAAGGTTATGTTTATTAACAAAATTTGCGTTACGAGTATAATAGTATATGCCGCTATTTATTGGAAAGTGGAATGTGTCAACAAAGCTAGGAATTAATATTCATTTGATGCTGGCCATCTAAGATCAATGTGTTTTAAGAAAATAAAGAACACTGGTTCCGAGTAATATTTGCTGTATCCTCAAAGTGTGTCCATGATAAGTTTGTGTGATTGTAGATAGAAAATATATAATATTATTTATTTACACGCAAAATTATTATGGATTTTTTATTATCTTGATTGTGAAGGAGTAAAAGAAAATTTGAGTCAATTTCGCACATTTAAAGTTTAAATTTAAGGCTAAAATGTACATAATATAATTTAATTTATAGCTAGCCAAATTGGATACAAAGTTGTCCTACAAAATTGAATCCAAAGTTCGGAGTGCTAAGTCCAAAATCAAATAGTACAGTCATATAATAGATATTATATAAATGTAATTTTTCTTATGTATGAATATGTGATTTGTTTTCGACATAGTATGCTAATAATCACGACTCTCTGATTATTTACACATAAAATTTATAGATGATTACAATATTATGATGAAATTAAATCAGTTATTATATTCCACATTTGAAAGTATTGTAGTAAAAATTAATATCAAGGTAGAAGATAAATTTTAAACAGATTTTGTGATGTTTGTAGAAGATTCAATCTATTGAATATTATATACTATTGAATAGTGCACGGTATGTGCTCGGCCTGTTGCTGGAACATGCCTTGCACACTACCATATCCTTAGATTCAGATTCTTCAATTATTCTGCAAAGTACTAGAATTTCTTATTATAGCTTAAGATTTTATTTTGGAAATGGAAAGAGTTTACGTACAAAAGAAGTAATAAAAAATACAAAAGACCGGATGTTCGCTAAAAATTCAAACGTTGACATTTCACATTGTAAATTCTCCATTGAATAGGTATAGGATACTGGTATAAAGTAGAAGTTAATATTGATTTAAAAATTACGTCGTTGCATGCATGGTTTATGAAGCTCGCAGCCTCGTGGTTGGAGCTGCTGATAAGCGAGTATTTTCCCGTAAAAAGCTGAAGCGACAAGCATGCAAAAAGGTTCAATTTTGTAGATGGATCCATATTTAACCCCTAGATTTTTATCTCCTTTATACATGAAAAAATTTTGTGCGATAGAAACTAATCTCAAGTCTCACAAGTCAATTTACACTAGAGTAGAGGTATAATGAACTGTCTAAATTCTGAAGTTTAATGTACAATTCCTTATTTCCATAACACCAATGCATACATTCCTCCTGTAAAGACACAAAAAGCCTTTTCGTAGATTCACTTCATAAGAAATATGTACGCTAAGTAGTGTGGTCATAAGAGCGAATTTGCTTTGATAGGTTTTCAAAATTAACATGACATGGCTAGTATAAATTGACCCAATGTCATGGTACAAAATTCACAGCACAACTTCGGCATTTACAAGTTTTATAACTTCGTAAATTTCAACTTCATATGGGTGTTAAACTTTCCACCTATTCTACTCGTTTAAAAGATAAAGTTTAACGAAAGTTAGCGTTCACAGCTACTTTGTACTTATAGAAAATAAAACTCGTACAAAATTACCTTTCTACTTATACTATCAAAGATAGTGCCGTAGTATAAATACTGTTTTGCATATTTTTTCAAAACCAAAAAAAAAAAACAAATTTTATTTGATCTCCATAGTTTCAACTTCCAGACTAGGGAGGAAAAATACATAATTGTCAAGGAAAATTTCATTTTAACCGTACACTGGTGATTATTATTTTAATTCGTTTCCAATTATATTCATAATATTATATAGTCTAGATCATTCATCAAAATTGGTCAGGTACTTTTGAAGCGTATATTCTCTCTTCATGGTATTTAAAAATGAAGAAAAATAATATTTTCAGGCTATAATTACATCTAAGTACTGATAAAAATAGAGCATTACAATTTTAATACTCACATTTTTTTACTATTGTCTTTATGTTATTCAATTCAAGTATAGTTTACATTAATAGAGGTCAATAAAACACTTCACTTCTTTCATCCCATCTAGCTCACATTTTAGCATCGATTCGGAACTCGATTCCCAAATCTAAGCTTCGTTCAATTATCTTAAGAATTAGAATAATAATAATTATAATCCACTAACCTCCATAATTTGGTCTTACTCTTTTATCGTAACTTATACTAAATGAGTCCAAAATGGCTGATATATTTACATCTCCGAACATGCCACCCCCACCGGCTCCCCTGGAAAGAAAGAAAACACGAGTTACTACTAAGAAAAGGAAAAAAAGTGATACAGTAATAAATGATTATAAAACACACTCCTCGGTCGCTTTTGACTATATATTTGCTCGCGCTGAACGCAAAAACAACTGCAAAGATTTTCACGCGCTTTCCCTAATTAATTGATAAAAATACCCTACCAGAAAGTTAGGTATAGTTTAAAAAAATATTTGTTAAATTATTAAAAGGTTAAAATATTATTAATTTATATTTTTTCAAGCTATTGTGTATACTTGGGTAGAATAATATATTGAAATTTGTTAGATATGAAAAAAAACATCTTCCAGAGAGCTAAATATTTTTAACGAAAACACTGCCCAAAAAGTGTACACCTGTACCGATGTACACCTATTTTAACAATAATCTTATCCCGATTCCAAAAAGGTCCTCGATAGACATTATCTTAAATAATATTATATTTCCTTTAAACAAAAAAGTTCTAACTAACAATCGTGAAGTGGTAAACAGTTAATGACTTTCTCCCTTGTTCGAGCTATTGGGAGCCCAAGCTATTAGAGCTATTGGCATTCCAGCGATAGCTAAATGGCCGCACTACAATCTCGCAACAGGAATTCGTTAGAATTATTGGCTTTTAGTTATTCCAATAAATCATTCGTAGCAATTTTTGTTGCTTAGTGGTTACTTTCTTCTGTATTAGTCACTTCTTTATTTTGTTGCTTGGTCATTACTTTCTTCTGTATTAATCGCTACTATATTTTATAGCTTAGTTGTTACTTTATTTTTCTTAATTTTGTTCCGTTACTTTATTTTGTTTTTTTTTTTTAATTTTATTACTTATTGACAATATTTTTTATTATTGTACAGTACGCAACTTCTACAGAGACATTTTGTTGCAATAAAATTAGGCTTTGATTATTTTTATATTTTTTAATCTTATTAAGCCCAATAGTAAGGAAAAATGAAAGAAAATCAAAAGACTCGTCAAAAGTTGTTGGTGATGAATGTTTTTTTATGAGTTACGTGAATTTAACGTATTTGAATTTTAAACCCCGTTCAATTGGACATACATTAGGAATACATATTTTGTAATAACTAATTTTCTATAAACAAACTAAAGTAAAAAGGAATTTGTGAATTTAATCATAATAGGTATATCTTTATTTATTAAACGAAAAAATAGCCAGATAATGAAGTCATCGCAACCACATTTTACAAGTTAAAAAAACAGTAAATCCCATAAGTTCCCAATTCTAAGAACCGAGCAAGCCAACAAATAACAAATCAAGTAACTTGGAGCTGTTGCTAGAGTTTCTAGCAACTTGTATTGTGTACTTTTCACTTGCAACTGAGTTTGCACTTAAGCTTATTACAGTTACAAACTAGAGTTTGACTTAAGATTTAGGTGCAAACTAATTTAACGTGATGGTTATATTATAAGTTTATATTTATAACTAGCTGCTGTGACTTTGTTCTCGTAAATATTCGATAAGAAATATCCAGAGATGTGATTTATTTGAAATACTTCTATTTTAAATGCAAATAGAAAATGCAA
>DWAK01000160.1:0-13345 GCA_018230145.1 Lepidochrysops patricia
CTGATTCCTGTAAGACACAAAAACCAGCTTTTGTACAATTGAAATATTATGTAAATAGGTTATCGAATTGGTTTCCCAGTGACTTTGTGCCTGGCTTTGATATTCCCATATCACGCTATCTTGCCCGCATGAAAGCCTTTCCCAGAAAGTTCGTTGGGAACCTCGATCAAACGTATCTGAAAGTCAAATGAGCAAAGAGTACCCGAAATTGTCTGCTTTGTCCGGAATCCAAAAGTTCAATTTCTTTAGTAATTGATTTCTCAGTTGGTGATATTCATACCAATGTGGTTTTGAAAATAATGTATAACTATGAGTCCTATCTTAAGTAGTACAAAGAGGGCGTTTGTTGTATTTTTAAATTACGTTAAACAACCTTCGAGGTGGTCTTCGTATAATTATAATTATTATTGTTATCTACATTGAATGGTTATTATTATCATTAGTTTATATAACGCATGCAGGGATGAAATTACATCCACCTCGGTCTCAACCCATGAACGTGTAGAGTAACGAAGATCTGTTTCATATACATAACTTATAATGGTTGTGATTCAATTTTATCCTGTCCATCTAAGGAACACTTATAAATTCCTTTTAGAGCCGATCTTTGTTCGTTGTTTTATCTAAACATTTTTCTATCATTTGTAATTGCAATAGTGGTTGCTTGGATTGGTGTTGCGGGTGGTTCTAATTACGTACCACCCGCGACGGTGTGGGCGGAACTCGTAGACGGTCACATTGCACTGACGTCCGTAACAGATGTCGCTCGGTACACAATTTATGGAGAAGACCAAAGAGAATCTAACCTTGTCATCCAGACATGGACTGCAGAGGAAACTCGTAACAACTTTTTATTTCTATTGAACACAGACACAAAAACAAGTAGGTAGTCTAAGGTAAGAAATTTATAAGACTGAATTAATCATAATAATTTTATTCAAAAAATCCATGGTGGTGTTACGAGATTTGTAATTTGTGGATGCATCCGATCAATCAGTATTTAAAGTTCAATATTTAGATTTTCAGAATGTTCTGTCCTATAATTTTGTGTGATGAGCTGGACTTGGCCACAATATAGTTCATATGAGTTTATATGAGCGGGGTAAAGTTGGTTGGGGACCCATTATTTCAGAAATGATAGTGCAGCTAAGCGTTACCGCAAGCGTGGGTAGGACGATTTCAAACCTTGTCTAGCGAGTAGCGAGGAATTGCTATCAGCCCACGCAACTTTCCGCCTTAAATTTATCTAATATGCTCCGGCTTCACATAAATCGACCCATCGTCGTGCACCGATAAGTTGCAGCACGCCCGGCTTGTTTATAGTCTTCTCCTTGAATAATAATTAACTGCTTATTAAGTAGTCTCTAGTACGTACCAGGTAGGCTCTTCTATTTTTATCGGCACGCAATATTTCACTTTGGAATTTCAAAAAGAATAATATTTGTCAGGAAAGTACTGCGTTGATTTATATTGTCGCTTTCGATTTGTAACCGTTTACTAACTATCTTGTCCAAATAGAAAAGTAGTTTTATGATGTAATTCGGGACTTGGGAGGCGATCCAAACTTTTTCTACGTTCTATTCTTAGCTTTTGCGCTCGTCGGAAATGAAGTGAAATATTGTCCGTTTATGTTTTCCTTCTTGAACCGAATACACTAAATTGTAAACAGTTTAGGTGTTCTCAGAATTGTTCTGAGCTATTAGTCCACGTTGATAGAATTGATATTGTGTTTAGTCTCGTGTCGGCCGTAAAAATGCCTAATGATGATTTGTGTTTGGTACAGAATGGCGCCGCGCACCGCGCTGGGAAAGTTGCGTGGTATACACGCGTGTGTAACACACAATTATAATATGTAATAGCATTCCTGTTTTCGATGTTTTATATACATTGAACGATTATTTTTCTGACATTTTCCAAACAGGTGGAATGTTGTAGCTTAAAATGTTAGGTAGTTTTGTATCCATAATCCCATTTTCCCACCTGTGAATATTTATGAAATCAGAAATATTAAAAATCAGAAAATGCTTTCAGGCTTTACGCGAATGTGCGACATGTAGTATGTTCTACACCTTTCAATGATAGTCACGGTATTGAGGTCAGTGACGTACGCGGTGACGCCACCGCACCGCGGCGCGGCGTGACGTCGACGTCGCCGGCGGCGGCGGCGGCAGTCCCCGCTCGGCCGCCGCGAGTACCGCACACCCTGTTGCGATGTGAACGCACAAATCCCTAAACTGTCTGTCACGACAGCTTGTTTTACGTCTGTTATATTTTAACTTTCAGTTTGTTCACTTTTAAGTTGACTTTTTTGTTGTGCACCTGTTGCGTCAGAATGTAAGTGATCCAGTGTTACGAATGTTCTTAAAATTTGACACGTTGGAAGTGCGATATCAAAGTTTGCGGATATTTTCATACGTTTCGGTGTGTTTTAATTGCGTTTCGTTTGTAATATAAAGATAAAATTAAAGAAAGTTGTACTTTGTACAAAACTTCGGAAAATTATGATATAAAATAAAGATGGTACTCTAAAATTAACACAATAATAGATGTGCAAAATGAAGCTTTGAGGTTGGAGTTCTTATCGCACCGCGTTACCGCCATTTTCCTCGCATAAATACGTAGTTATCTGCTTGACTTATTCCTGCTTATCTCGTGATATAATTTTGTGGTTTCGTGCAGAATGTAACAGACTATCCTCGTACTTACCGCGGGTCGCTCCGGGTCGGCAAGTTCGGCAAGCCAATATCACGATCGAAAATTTATCGCAGCTTCAATGCCAATAGAAAAATTCAAAATACGCATTGTTTTCTAGGTTGGGAACTATATTGTTATCCATATTTTACACGTGAAATCCATCAGAAAACTTACCCATTACCTTTTAATCTGAAATTTCATCGTCCATGGCAACACACTTGTTGCCGATAGAACACTTTCTATTATGTTTCTGTTATTATGTATAATTCTGGTGCATAACATGCCCTCCGACCTCTTTTCGCAAATATTTCCGCACAATTAATGCCTCATAATTGTTTTCTTGAAACTGTTTTGTTGAAGCACACCTTGAAAAAATAGGAAATACCCACGTAGACGCAAGTTTATTAGCCCATCCTCTAACATGTGCCAAAAAGTGGGCGTGCGATGTGATTTAAAAGAATTATTGTTTCGCACATACCTACCTACCTATTCCAATTCTCTTCAATTCCAGTTATACTCGAAGTGGTTAGTAGGTATTATTCAATGCATTAATTCATTAGGTCCATTTCGCGAGTAGTGGGTGTGACTAGACAGACTTGTTGCCAACGAGGAAGAATTATTGTTGTCTTTTTGTAACATTTGTTTTGCTTCTTCGAGTATCACTCGTTACATTCGAATTTTAATGGACTTTGCAATGAGGAGCCCCGGATATCTGTCTAGACTCTTAAATCTGTTTACTCTGGCTAAGTATTATGTAGACATAAGGGTTCTTATTTTTCGACTTTCGAATTATTCTCGGGACACCTTCTAATTTGATTAGGTATGTATCTCTAAAATGAGATACGTGCATTTTTATTTTTGATTTTGATCAAATTTAGAGGTCGCTACCAGCTGTCAAACTTTACAAGGAGTGTTCAAAAACAGCTTAAATACTGGTTTCATTAATTTTTAATTTAGATGTCTTTAAAGCATTTTATGTTCAAGTATTCTCATAAACAGTTTCGTCCCAACGACCTCTCATTGCTACTGTTATATCGAAATTTAGACCTAAACTTAGACCTAGACCGCCTCGCACTTTTATTCCGTTCCGTTCCGTAACGAGGGTGCAATGTGTTGTTTTCGTATCTTCGTATTTACTAGACATCTAGTCTAGGGATTTTTTAATTAATTTGTTTTGTACAGTATTAAATATATAAACGGATAAAGCAATAAGTAATTATAATAATAATTATAACAACTAAGAAGTATGTAATCATAATAATTAAAACATTTGACTGAAATCTTGATAATATTATGATCTCATTTATGTGTTTTCATTACTCATGCGGACGTTTTAATTGCGCGTTGATATTTTTGGTTCAACTACGTCTGTTCAACGAACAACGAATATCTTGTTTTATTTGTTCTACTGTTATTATCTCTAGATTAACTTCACTGAATTATTGATCTTGTTAATCACGATCAAGGTTAAAAATATCACTAACTGATAACCTTAAAATATGATTTCATTATTCAAGTGAAGATGAGATCGACAAAAGCATGATTGTAATAGATCAATGGCTTCTATCGTTGTCATTCAAACGTAATGATTTATAGAAAATATATGATATCTATTCCATATTATAGTGCATATAACTGTGTACCTACGTGACTTTATTGAACATGCTCCATGTTTGTGAAACCCATGGCGATAAGTCAGCGTTAACTATTGTTAACACTGCACTAAAATTACAGTTCTTTGAAATTGTGCTTCGAATCCTGGGTTTGTCATGTCCTCTCGTGTACTTTACTATTTCTTGTGAATCTCTTTTACGTTCAACATAGGTATATGAGTATAATTATGTGATTATTAATTAATATCTGTTCTAAACTATTCTTCGTTGCTTTGTAAAGTAACCGCTGCTATTTTCTTGGATATTTATTTATCCTTCTCGACATTGCTACATGTTTTAGTACAAAACAAAGATTATTGCGACTTCATTCAAATCACAAAATATTAATTACATAGTTTTCCACGAACATACATGTGGAAATCATTGGTAGGTACCAAGTACCACGTACTTATTTGTAGTATTGCTGTGGTGTGGTGACCTCGGCCTGTCATGTCCTCACGTCGTGTTATGCAAATGTGTTTAATTTGGTCATATTTATCCGTCCTGTTTACGTCTGTCATGTCGTGATGATTGAGGCTCGGTCACTGTTCACGTAATCTTAGTAAAATTAATTTAACTTGGCTGTTAGTGGCTGATGTTATGGTACAATATGGTAGCTACTTGCTATGAAAATTTGGATATTATTAAATGTATTCGAAAGTAATCTTTTGAATTCGTCCTCGCGATTGAATTTAGTCTTTGAATACCTATTTCTGGCGTAAGCATAAAAATCTTCATTGAAAAATTCTAACCGATAGTAGCTATGTTTCCAATCTTCCAACTCTCGTGTTCTCAACAAATTTTTTGATTTTAAATAATATTGTATTTGAGATTATGTACTTTTATTGCAAATATGAGATAACATCGGTGAGGTCGTCGTCACGTTGCATGTAAGTGACTAATGTCGAGACTAGAGGTATCGAAATGTTAACCATATCTGTCCGAAACACTAAAATTGACCCGAACTCGTGTTGACACTATGCACTGGCACAATCAGCGCGCAGTTAGCTTTGAGTTTAGGCGGAATTTTTCTTCACACAAAACACAACATTTAGGTATGTAATTGGTAGCTACAATTAAATAAATGGCCGCTTAACGATCCGTTGCAGCCAGTGCTATTTATGAGACAAACAAGTACACAATTAGACGCTTTATCTATTTAAGTCATTGTTTATTAATACTTACCTACAGCCGAAGTCCATTACTTTGGCACACCCGAAGACGTGCAAGTTTACATAGCAAGGAATGTAATGGAAATATTTAACATTCATTAAATAGTAGGGGTAATAAAGTTGCATTAGACGCGAGAATTGACATACAGGAAACATAAAGTTGGACGGCAGATAGTAATTATTATTATTGAAGGCAGCGAGACGGTCAACATCTGCTGAGGTGCTCGAAACTCGGCAGGGAGTCTGGGGTTTATCGACCGTCTACATGGCGATCACAGTCTCTGAGACGAGGCAGCAGACGGGAAACATTAAAATGATCGTCGGCTGAAAGGCAAAACTATTACATTAATACACGAACAATATTGGATATTTTCACCTATTTATAGTTTCAATTCCCATAATATACTATCTAATCTACTCGGTCGATTAAAGCGAATTTTCCGATTGGCTCCCGGCCAATATTACTCGTATTCTAATGTAATATCCCAATCGATCATCCGCTAACAATCGCATTCGATACGATTTCGGATCCGGTCGACGTGTCCGCTAAGACGGACAAAAATTCCATACCGACGGAGCTGCCAAAATCTGTTGCGTCTCTGCGTGCGCGCCGCGACCCAAATAAACGTTTTAAAACATCAAGAAAATGTTGTTACCGAAATAATTCGAGTTCGGGAACACGAGTGGCCCCGAGCAGGTAGGACGGAACGGAACCGACCATAAAGGGGTTTTTTTCGCCGCGCCATGTCCCTGAGGGACTATTTGGACATGATATTCGTAGGTTTACGTGACATTCTGCACGAAATATCGTGGAGCACGGGTGTTTCTATAAAACGGAAATAACACAAGTTGCGTCGCATCTGCGTTCTCTTATAGTTTATGATTCCTAAAGATAGGATATGTTTCTGTCTTACTAAAGAGAATAAGATTGTTTTTATCTTGTGGGAATAGTATGACGCCTGTTATAGTTTAACGTTTTAATAAAAAAAACAACATGATATCTCCTCTCGTTGATGTATGCCTTACATGTACGAGTACTAACTGGTAATAATCTTCCACTTGCAGCTAGGCAACTGTTCAGTGGCGACATTGATGGAGTTCCGCTTGGACAGCGCGGAGTACTGCCAGGCCCAACACAAATAAAGCCGTGGGCTCACGAGCGGCGGGCGACCAATGCTGCCGGCATCGCACGCGCACCGCACATCACATACACCCGATCACATGTGAGTACCCCCCCCCCCCCCCTATGTATAGCGAGGCACAGTTCTCACTTAGCGTGATGAACCCTTTGATCCTTCAGCTAATGTATTTAATTTTTACCGTGCCGGGCATAGCTGTGGGATTTGCATGTCACATTTTTATCTCAAACTAATTTTATCATCTTTTGTTTTGTTAAAATTGGAACGCAGTGCTGTGTGATGAAGTATAACAGAAGACAAGTAATTAATTAATTGCTAAACATTCTATCTTAAATACTGCCACACCAGGCAATGTTTCTAAACTTAAAGGCGTAGTCAAATATCTATAAATATGATAAATAATGATCTGAATATTCGCAAAGCTGCGGCGCTGCGCTGGTGCAAAGAAAGTGATCCACAGATGCCAACTTTCCACGCCAGAACTTGATTTCTCCCTCCAAGGACTTTCTCCGTCATCATCACCCGCTGAACCCACGGGCCACGGCTGCCCTGCCAAGTTATTTAGTTACTTTTAGTTCCAGACAGCCATAATTTATTAATCGAGGGCTATTTTGATGTCTTAAAAATATACACCGATTATAATTATAAAAATTCAACCTTTTTGAAAGTTTGAAATAAGTTAGTTGATCCTCTTAATAATTACCTAATAAATATTCATACATCCAACGCTGTCTGTGAAAAATTTAAATTTTAACGCCTTCCTTATTCCTAAGACAAGGTCATATTATTTTAATAACAAAGTAATGTCTACAAGGCTTAAAAGAAACAATTTGTATGTTTAGTAATTAAAGTAAATACTTGTAATGGACTCACAGTAATTACAGTTCTCAATATTTGTGCAGTAAATATTTGTGTACATGTATAGAACAATATTGGCTTTCAGATTAGATTACTTTGCAGTGTATTATGCAATTTGAGAAATATGTAACTAGGTCCCCCTGCAGATATGCGACATAATTGTATATTTTGTTTGAGCATGCAGAATTGTGGATTCGTTCAACGTTCTAATTACTGCGTAGGTATATTTTTATGGCCGTAGAGTCTGAAATAATCGGAATGCATTATAATGTATAGGCTGGTAGGTATCTAAATATTTCGTTTCTTACCTAAAAATAATGGAAATTTAGCATTACAAAAAAGGACACAAAAATAAAATATATTAATACAAAAGACTATTTAATTATTTCTACTTAAATATTCTGCATTATATTTAGCTGTAGACAGAGATCCAGATCGCTAGTGGCGTGCAGACCTTCATCTTGACATTGTCATTTAGTGAAGGTCGCAGTGTGGTTCGCACCTTAGCGCCGACGACTCTATCGAGTTATTAGAGTAAACAATGAATTACTGTTGCGTTTATATTGCACGCCTCGAATACAGTGCTGCAATTTGCAGAGCTACTGATTGATTGTCACTTACGTTGTACGCAAATTGAAAGATACGCCGTTTTCCCTGTACATGGCTTACGACAGCATCAATTATCGTTGTAATTGATATACCATCGTAGAAGTAGTAGGCGGCTAGTGCTAACAAAGAAGCTACGTTTCCTTATCAAAAAAAAAACAAGAAAAGGATTATTAGACTCCTGCCAAACCACTTGGAATCCCAACTTGCACGGCTATCTCATGGTCCTATTTGTCACGTAATAATATATAATATTGCAATCACAGTGTACCCAATGTTGTCTGCAAATTGGCTGCGTGTATCCGAGGCCTAACTTATCACGTTGAGTACACAGGGCGATGTGAACGCGCTAACGAGTGACGCGCTATTGGCACTACACCAGCGTCGGTGCGCGCACACTCGCTCATAGTTTTTGACTATTTCCGACGGGATAACAAACGCGGGAGATACTCCCAACAATCTTGGGCCTTCAGCCGCATAAGTCGAGAGGCCTTTAATTACAACGAAGAAGTTCGCTAAAGTATATTTTGTTAGTGTATTTGGATTGAAGGTATAGTACGCAATGTCACTTACCGATGACTTTTTTTGAAATGTGTGAGATTTTACAAAATGCATTGCTAAGTGACGTATCGCTTGCATTGTCTTACGACGAATCCCATATGCTTGCCAGCGAAATTCGTCATTTTGATTAAACAAAGGTCTCTCAACGAGTCTGAATGCCCATCTGTGCAATTCTCTTCTGACGCGCTGTTGTTGTTGTTTCAGTCGCCGACACCAGTTCAGCCGCGATCAGTAGCTACCATATCACGTGGTCTCGTCGCATGTGCGCGTAGTGCCCCCCTCGCTCAGTGGTCGCATGCGAGCAGCTCGGCAGTGAACGCCTCCATGCGGGGAGTCCTCGTGTAATCGGACCCTTTTCAAACACAAGCCGCGGGACTGAGGTGTGTTGTGTGGAAATAGAGTGGCAGTCGGCAGTCGACATGAAGCAGAAGGACATCAGGCCGGCGCCCTCGCTCATCGAGTACAAGGGCATGCGCTTCCTCATCACGGACCGCCCCTCTGACGTCACCATACAAGCCTACCTGCAGGTACGTGTCCTTGTGTAATGCAATGTACCGAAATAACCGAAGATACCTCGCAGAAAACGGATATGGGATAATACTTTGTTTTTCGCCGTTATGCTCAGTGAATAAGTGAAGGATAAGTCATAAGGCAGCGTTTGCACCGTGCATACATGCGTAGCGAGGAATGTGTTTTTGAAGAATAAACAGAATGCCAGAATGGCTTCAAGAGAGCTGTAAAGATTGTCTTAAGTAAATGAAGCGATTCTATTGGTTCTTCAAAAACACATACATCCCTCGATCAATTAGAGCTTCTGAAATCGTGTACGATGTTAGTTACGAGTTAGTCCAAATTTTGTGTGCTAAAGTTGTAGGTAGGTAGGACAACGTAAAAAGAATACGCGGACAAATTAATTAAGACAAAAACACTAATATTTTGTTTTGATTTTCATCCATTTTTAATGAAGTTATCCCATGCTGTGTTAAGATTTAGGCCCACATAACATTACTTACCTGGCGCGCCGTCGGAAGTCCATTGTCTCCGCACAATAGGCCTCGCCTCGTAAACTGTCCGTTTGTTTGTACATCCACTGTGATGCTATAATATGTTGCTTTTCGCTTTTGTGTTCCCCGTGAGGGAATGTCTCCAAATTATTTTAATTTACCTAGACATTGACTATTTTTCGGTGGCTAACTGCCGAACGCAGAGACATTGATAAGTTACACAGATTGTCAATTAATGGAGTTCAATACATTCGAGGTACACAATGGAGATTTCGACATAATATTATATCGTCCATCAGTTTGGTCCATACATTTTCTATCAAATATTTCTTTGTGCGGCACTAATGCCCGTTTTCACCAACCGCGCCCTACGCTTAAGTGTCCCCTAGCAGTAATTTAGGACGTCTTTTATGAAACTAAATGACCGATTTGCTTAGACTTAGGGCGCGGTTAGTGAAAGCAGGTATTAGGCAAATAATAACTATAAACTTTGTGGTAAGTAAAATAAGACGTCCTGAATGACCGATAGGTGACACTTAAGCTTAGGGCGCGGTTGGTGAAAACGGGCATGAGTCTAACACCCGTATTCACAAACAATACTATGAGGGCTTTTAGTGCTCACGAACGCATAGGGTCCTTTTTCAGTATAACCCTTCCGAATTGAAAAGCAGTTGTCATTCGTATCTCTCATATTTTCAAATTGACATTTACTTTAGTCGGTTATTGATATCTGGCAATTGAAAAATCATCGCTTAAGCAAGTAATGTTTATGAATACGGGTGTTACCTTACCTAGCCCATCGTGACCTGTGTTGATTGTTGTTGGTGGCGGTTGCAGGAGCTGCGCAAGCACGGCGTGTGCACGGTGGTGCGCGTGTGCGAGCCCAGCTACGACACGGCGCCGCTGCGCGCGGACGGCATCGAGGTGCGCGACCTGGCCTACGACGACGGCACCTTCCCGCCCGCCGCCGTCGTCGACGACTGGTTCGAGATCCTGCGCGACAAGTGAGTACATAGGGACAGGCTTTACTCCCGACTTTTGCTACTCCGATAACGGCTAAATATATAATTTAGCCGTTATATAACTAAAATAACTAAATAATTTCTAATTAGCGACTATCGCATGTGCACCATGCAATGCAGTGTTGAGAAATCAGAATATTTTTTTAAATTTTATGATCCACAAATGGAACCTTGGACTCCTGATACAATCGAGGATCGAATCAATTCGATCTCAACAGCTTCTGCCGCTCACTAGCGCTGGATCGTGCGGTGACTAATGTTAAAACTCACCATGTAAAGAATTTTTCGATGCTAGCTAGTTCCAAATTGAGCCACCGTACGATCTAGCGCTAGTGAGCAGCAGAAGTTGTTGAGATCGAATTGATTCGATCCTCGATTGTATCAGGAGTCCAAGGTTCCATTTGTGGATCATAAAATAAAAAATATTCTGAATTTTTCAACACTGCATTGCATGGTCTACATGCTATTTCTGGAAGTTACTTGTATACAAAGTAATAGAGTAAAAAAGCTCATTATGTGCCATCATAGCGCTAGTCCAACAACGTAGCTAATAGCTATTTTGAAAAGGCAAAATTTGCTGTTAAAATAAATAATCACCATTGAGCTTCATATACATTCATATATATGTCGCTGGTGTGATGGCGCCGATGGCGGCGCCATCACACCAGCGACACCTAGTGAGCGATACCAAGTAAAATCATTAAAGCTATTTACTAAAATACATGTACCGAAAATCAATATATCACGCTGATTTGAAAGGAAAAGCTTTATCATAGCAACAGTCCGCGTAGGCGCCGCAATGTCAGATAATATATCGAAGGCGATAATGCAGCGATAAACACGGATTAAGATTGCCAATGTACACGATATTACATGAATAATGGAAATGTGAATGTGTCTTATGTAATGCTTAAAGAGAGAGAATTTTTATAATGAATTCGGTTTTTGTAATGTAAAAGTACTTAATGGATACATTTTTACTATCCCCTAATCCTCCTTATACCTATATTATAAAACAAAGCCCCGTTCGCGTCTGTCAAAAACTGCTGCACGGATTTTCATGCTGTTTCACCAATCGATACAATAAGTCTTACGAAAGATTTACGTGCATCATTTGTTTAGTTTTTGTGTTTATATCAGTAAAATATATTGAAATTTGTCAAGAGGAGTCGAAAAGAAATTAAGCCATCTGGGAGCTTTCAACGAAAAGTCTGCTAAAACCGTATGATATAATATAAAAAACAATGTCTTATTTTCTAGCGGACTTTTTTATAGATATCTTTTCTATATCTATACTATGTCTATTATAATATGTTTTAGTAAATTGAATTGTTAAAGAATTTATTGTACGCACGGGGCGTACAAACGCATAATAAAGTTTTATGCGACCGGGCATCGTAGCTGCAACGTGACATTTTTATTTTATTGAAAATATGTACATAGTGATAAGAGCGCTGTGTGTTGTGGCAGGGCGCAGAACAAGCCGGAGGCGGCCGTGGCGGTGCACTGCGTGGCGGGGTTGGGCCGCGCACCCGTCATGGTGGCCATCGCGCTCATCGAGCTCGGCATGAAGTACGAGGAGGCCGTCGAGACCATCCGCGAGTGAGTACGCCCCTGACCCGCCCTTTACCGTACGGTACGGTACTGTAGCATGCCCCTGAATACTGTCCATGACACAAAGCACTATAATCCTCGTTAATAGCCATACTGCAGTACAATGCTAGACATCTGCCAGTAAATGAGATAACATATTATTTGAATCAGTACAAGTGAATCATGATAATGTTTGTGTTGCAGCCAACGCCGCGGCGCCATCAACGCGAAGCAACTGTCCTACCTGGAGAAGTACCGTCCCAAGTCGCGTCTCAAGAGGAACGGCCACAAGAACTCCTGCTGCGTGCAGTAGACGGCGAATGTAGCTCTGCTTTCACACACACACTCACAGACGAGCGTACACCTAGTTATATGCCGGGTCGCTTTTTTGACGACTTTTTTTCCGTTCACCCGCACGCCGCGCCGGGCCCGCACGGGGACGCACCTCGCACCGCCCACGGCCGCTCGCCCGGGCGGCGTGCGGGTGCGCCCCGCCCCCGTCCCTACCCTCGACATGTTCAAGTTTTCTACGCGACGTGGTCGGGAGACGCCTCGTCCCGCTCGGCGCGCGGCGGCGACGTGTCGCGCTCGCTCCTATTGTTTCTTAATTTCCTTGTATCTTTGTGTGTTTAAATCGTAATATATCGTTTCTTTTATATTTTCGTTTGTAGGGTTCGATGAAATATTTAAATGTAATAGAATGGATAATTGTGTTGCGTAAATTTTATTTTATTTGACGAATAATATTTTGAAATGTATTGTATTTATGTCGGTGATGGGTGACGACGCGGCTCGCGCCGCCGAGGGCCCCGCGGCCCGACGGAGACTTGACTCACTGAATGTTCCAAAAATAGCTCTTTGATATTATTTTTCTATTTCTAATTTTATGAAGATAATCAAAAATATATGATTGTGTAACCGGGAGCTGTCACATTCATAAATAAAAATATTTATAAGCAAAATATCGATGTTTTATTCACATAATACTGTTAAAACAAAAATTCAACAATAAAGATTCGAAACCTCCTTACTAATTATTATTAT
>DWAK01000161.1:0-13303 GCA_018230145.1 Lepidochrysops patricia
TGCGTTATTCAAAGCATCTATTTCACGCGAACGAAGTCGCGGGCAACAGCTAGTACTGTATATAATTAATTAAAGTTAGAGATCATAATAATAAAGGGATTTTTACAAAAAACGTATTTTTATTTATTCCCGAAAATATCCTATGATATTGAATAAATTAAGAAAAATGCAACTTTATACCTTAGAATTTAAAATTGCTATGAATTGAAGATGTTTAAAAGTAACGTTTCACAAGGTTCCCATACATTTTTTTTACACCAGCCGTGTTATCAAGTACAGTTATAAAACTTTTAAACATAATATTTGCAAATATTTTATGCTGTAATGTTTTTGCTATTGATAATTATGGTTTAATATCAATTTATTTAGGAAGACTTAGGTATGTATCTATTATTAATTACCTTAAACAAAAAATAACAACAAAATAAAGAATAGATGTGGTAAAATTTAATATATTTAGCGTACGTGGATGATATTTTAACCAATTTTTTAAACAAAGCGTAACTTAATAAATAAAATTCCTAGGACCATAATTTTTTGTATTTTTGTTAGATAATACCTTACTACCTCCCATAACCCATTGGTCCACTATTTACAGGATAAACTGAATAATAGCTGAGCTTTTTATTTTACCTAAGTAGATCCTACTTATTTCTTACGAAATACGTACAAACATTGTTTCAACACTCTCACCGTACGGCGTACACACAGGTAAAATTAAAACGGAGCCTTTATTTTAAATGGGCACATATATTTCGTAGGTAATAGAAACCTACCTGGTCTCGTGGCTTTGGTTACATTAGCATACGTTTGCAAGCACCGACGCCTGCGGCGATGATTATTTACATAATTAGAGTCGACCTGGAGTGCGAATGTGCGGCTTCCCTCACACGATTCAGGCTTCTAAAATGTTTCCGGAGCGAAGCTTATCGTCAGTTTTAATTGCACCCGAAGTTATTCCAAATTTAGATATTCATTTATTTAGTTTATAGCTGAATATAATAATTGCGAATGATGCAATGCAAGTAAATTCTTTTTTCATTATTATGCATTATGCATATTGCAATCATATAATACTGTAATTTTGTTTTGTTGAACGTAACGTAACGTACGAAAAGTAACGTACTTAAGCCATATTAATTAGGAAATTCGCAAATTCAATTAATAATAAATAAAATTCATTCTTTTGACTTTATATAATTTATTTAAATAAATAGACAATGATCCCTAACCTTTTTATTCTTTAATCATAAATTCTAAATTGAATATATAACATGTGAATCAAAATTGATTGTAATAACTTTTGCACAGCATTTCAGAAAATTTCCCTCTGTAACTTAGTTAAGAAGAATGTTCGATTTCTAATAATTGTTTCTGTTATTTCGAAAACTTCCGAGAAAAAGTTATTTGGCGAGAGCGGAATGCGGCTAAATCTTGTTCGAAAGAAAGCGAGGCAATGAAAACAGAAAAATGCCATCAAAGCATATTTTTAAATAATTTTTCGACAATCGAATAAAGCGACCTCTTATCGTAGAACCCAAATAAATTACTCAGATATCCCGTTTCATGCTTTTGATGTTGTTTTGTATGTTGATGTAAGTTTTTACGAATCCGCCAATTTGCTGTGTTTCATCTATTCATTAATCACTCGTTGATAATATTATATACCTAATATTCTTTATCTAATATGTAATTTCGTTATCTATTTAATCTAATATATACAAATTTCGTGTCAGTGTTAGTTACTATACTTTTTATTCGAATTCGGTAGGTCTAAGAATAGGCTAATATCTTATTTATTCTTTTTTAAGCAGAACAACATCTATCGGGATCATATTCTAGTAATATATTTTGATGAAAACCTTAGAAATATTCACTCCCGCTAGGTAAATATATCTGATAGTTTTGATTTTAAATAGAGGCAAAGAAAGGCATTTTGAAAGCCACAAGAAGTTGGAGCTCAGACTTCACAAAAGTCCAGACATAAGTTACAAGCCTAGCTAGTTTCTTCACCATTTATAATACCAGTTATTTGATACATTGTAAAAATAGTTGTAAATGGACTTGGCAAGGTCCCAACAATACTGGAGAGAAGAAAATTAAAAACTCACTGCTCTGTAAAAGTCAATTCGTGCATATAGTGACTAGTATCCATTGCCAATTTTTGAGTATAGACATAGTCAACAAAGAAATGCTACATTTATTAAACTTAATAAAGTTTTCCTTTTAATAAAAATGTGTAGGTATATTATGATTTCCACATATCCAAGGAGTTTTCCCCTTCTTGGAATGCATAAGAGCATTTCCCGTCGGAAAAAGGTATGTAGTATGTAGAAGAAAAAAAAAACATATTTATTATGTTCGGACCACAGTAACTAGAGAGATGCCATTAATTATTGCGATAATGGACGCTAACCCCTACGGTTGACGTCCATTATCGTAATAATTAATGGCATAATTTCCCGTTAGTGTGGCTGGAACATTACGAATCTAAATAATATTACTTAAACGTTGCAATGTAATAATATACGTTTAGCTACATTATATTATATCACTAAATTAGATAATCAGTGCACTTCGCTTTATCACATACTATGGATAGAAATTAATGAAGCACGACTGGTGATTAATTATATTTACGCGGTTTCATGCGGTGGTAAATCAGTACGGGGAATTTTCCTTGTGCATGTACTGGCTATGTTCAGCGTAAAATAGCTCTTAGTAGCGGTTGCTATCCGCTAAAAAAATAAGAGCTCTGTTACTTTGGGTATTCGCTATTTGAATAATTTTTTTTATTGTAAGAGTATAAAGTCCGCATGAATATGAGTAACTTTACAGAAGAAACACAATATTTCAGTAATTTTTTGCGTTTATGTCAATACTTGCTATAATAAATGTTTTTTTTTTCTCTAAGCCACACTTAAGTACATTTGTTAAGCAAAATAACTTATAGACTAAATAGATCGAACTGTTATATAAAATATGTATAAGTATCTTGTTTTCATGTAAGTGGATATTGTATCTTTTATGAGAATAAATTCTTTAATGTTCATGGTGTAGGGGTTAACCCAATGATGTCTAATTTCGTTGTTGTGTGTTGTTGTCTAATTTCGTGAAAAAAAGTGTTTATTTTTTAACGTAACTACTAAACTACACATAGGAATTCCTCAATATTTCCCAATAAATAAGTTATATTGGATTTCTGAGATGGGAGTCAAATAGCGAATTGCGAAAAAATTGCCCTCTACAATTTTTTGATCCCCGTATACGTGTATTTTGTTAATAATAAAACAAATTAAAAACTATCCTTCATGCTATCTACTTTCATAAGAATATAATAATAAATATATACAACGAAATACACTTTTTATTCTAAAATATTTTATGTTAAATACTGAAAGCAAAGAGTCTCGTCTAATATTTATTAATAACTATCACAAAATATTCCTTTTCATAATCGGCTGGCTGGCTAGCTTTTCGTGATTTCGTTATTTCGTGATTTGTGTTATTCTAGGATTTTTCAGAACCCCTTTATTTTTAGCAACATTGTCCTGTATTTTGGAAGACATAGCGTAGCGTTCACGAAAGTTTATGAAACTCATAAATAAATGTGATTCTGTTGTTTTATATTCATATTACGGTACGTTCGTTTTTTATCAAAATTGCTCCGCAGCTATATGTGAAAGGGTTTCATTTTAAAATGAAAAAGTGTATAGAATTTATTATTTTTGTCGCATATATTTCAAAATTACGCGGACTAAAAAAAATTTAGACACAAAAATGTTGTCAGATTTTATTCACAGGATTTTCATAGCGTTTTTTTTTGTTTTAAAAAGCCTGAAAGAAAAAAAAAAAGGTTTTTGGTATTCAGAAAACTATATCTGTATCCTGGGTTAACTCATACTCTATATCCCAGAAACATACACGGTGTTCTCGTGTGACTGTTTTATGCGGACAAAGCCGTGTTCAATAGCTTCTTTGTATAATAATCCTTAAAATTAAACATTAATTAATTTAATTTAAATGTGAGCTACATAATATTATGTAATTAATAATAGCTATATTATATTATGATTAACAGTTAGCTACAGTAAGCCGATAAAAAGAGCAGGCAGTGCGCCACTGAAACGTGACGAGACGCAGTGATGCAAAAATATATAAAATTGAAATATCATGATATTATCGCTCGAGGTGTAAATTTTGTATAGCATTTTTATAGTTTCGTGAACTGTCACATCACGTTTCGGCGTGAATCAACTCAAAGTCAATTTTATTTGTCTACCTAGATTTTATGTGCGTATAAAACGGAGGTATACTAAAGTTTATAGTAATAAAGTAACGACAGGGTATACGACTTATCCGTTTATCTTCGGCCGAGCAGTGGCCGCTCGGCTCCCATACAGTCAAAGCCTATTTAATCTAGCCTCAGAATATGATCCTTGATCTTTTCCCAAAATTTTGCCGCTGTAGTATTATTTATGAATTTAGTGCTTGCACTGGAATACTAGCCATTCTACATTCACATTTTCATCACTATGATATCAGTTTTGAAGCAATAGTACCTTCGCCGTATGGTGCGCTTTATTTTCTGTTAGATACCTATTAACACGTTCATTTCAATTAAACTTGTGATAAAACGATCCTAGGCTGAGTTCTAAGAAGGGCTTGACTAAAATTAATCTAAATTCATAACAGTTCATATTATGTTCAAAGAAAATTTAATACAAATACGCGACGCACTAAAGATGAATATAGTATGGTAAATTCTGATTTTATATCGCCTGTCCAGCCCCCTTATCATGTAACTTGCGACAGCCATGCCACAGGCGAAAATAGCGACGGAGTCGTGCTCTAGCGAGCAATCGAGGAACTAAAAAATGTATTGAACGTCAATGTCAACCCAATACATTTTTTAGTTCCTCGATTGTTCTCTAGAGCGCAACTTCATCGCTTGTCTCTATTTTCGCTTATCGCATTGCTGTCGCAAGTTAGGTACATGATAAGGGCGCCGGTATATTCAACTCAATATTATTCCATTATTTTGATGTTTTCTCAATGGCAGCGAACAAACACCTCTTTTTTACACTTGACTACAAAGATTATACTAATAAATAATGGCAGTTACGGCTAGAGAAGAGAATAAGAGAGAGTAGCATCCCGTTAATTTACTGTCATTATGGATTTTATTCTCTAATTGCACTCTCATTCTCCTTTTGCTTTGTCATCTGAAATGTCGCTCGTCTGAAGCGGTCCTAATATCTCTTGATAATTAAACCAAGTTTCATTAACTGAGAATACTTGTTACGAAGAAGAAGTACCCAAGTTGTCATTGTAGGACGTTAAACGAGACCCTTAAACTAAACTCGTTTGCCTTAAAGTATAGGGCCATTGCAGTTTTCATAAGTTTAACCTTACAGTAATCTCGTAATATACAACGTTCAACCCCTACTTTATAACGTCGGAGATAACGAAGGAAATTTAAATATTTAGATTTCGCGTGAATACGTCTAATTGGATGCTGTAATGTTACTGGTATTGGGCACTTCTATTTTTTTGCTTGGTTTCAGTTTTATCGATAGAGTTACCACGGTTCAAGCTATCATAATATATAGCGCTTTTGACTGGCTATAATTAAATAAGTATATAAAATGTTTAAATATAATTTAGCATTATAGGTAGGTACCTATGTTTACTTATATCCGTTTTTTGTAGTTTTTTGTAAGATACGTTTTCATAAAGTTCGCCGAATTAGCCTTTGAAATGTGATGATGACTTGCGAAAAAATAGCTAAGTAAACTTTTTCCAGATTAAAGAAAACAAATATTGCTAACTAGAATTTTGTGGCGGGCAAATATTTATGTGAAAAGTTTTTTCGTCTACTAACCACAGCTTTTGTAACAACTACGTACCTCCGACGTTTATTGAGAGAAAACTTTATGAAATTTTACTTTTTATTGTTACGTTTGTTGTATCTGTAGAAGAGGATTGTAAAATATTACATTTCTTATATTTGTGACTTAATAATAGATGAGAATTTTCGTAAACTTTGGTAATAAACTAATAACAATTACCTGCTACGGCCAGGGCAATTATTTTCTTTCGATCGTTATTGAGTTAATAAAACTTTCTTGATTGAACAAAATTGGATTAGATTAGATTCTTAGAAAAGTTCCTTAGAAAACTTCTAGAAAAGTGTTCTGAGAAGATCTTAATTTTATTGATTTTCCACCTGATGTGAGTTTTAAATTTCACATACAAAGCGGAAATCAAGTTACGTCATTTTTCATTCGCCCTTTTATTTAAATTATTCGCATTAATCAGCTACATCGTTTCTGCAAAATTAATTTACCTGTAAAATACCTACAATTTTGGGAAATTTTCTCCACGTGTAACCAGGCTCATCTTTCCTAGATGAGCCTGGTTACACAAGGAGAATGTCTGTATATTTTCTTTAGCCACCTAATCGCTTAATGACGAACGAGTATTTGACTCAGACCTGTCTGGAAGAGATAACGGAATGAACCATCATATCAAATCGAATCGAATATCGAATTGGAAACATTTGAACCGTTTGTTGAAATAACTTCGAAGGTAATGTCTGTAATATGAAGTTATTATAAAAAAGATATTAGATAGCTTATGAGATCGACTTTGCTTAAAATATGGTTGGGTCTTCGCATAAAATCGTCTGTAGTACCTTTTATGTAGTCAGTTATTGTCAGCTTCAAACGAACTCACCTAAAATTAATACAGAATATATTTGCGGAATAAGCTAGATCATAACGATCACATAACAAGTATCAGCGCTTCCTACTTCGTAAGTCGTAATATTATACTTAATAAAAATATTTACACTTCGCTACATTTTCCAAATTAGTTGAAGCGACAGAAATTTTCCCCTTTTATGTACCTAGATTTTCAATAGAATATTAATATTTAATATCTTTTAACAAAATATATTTGGAATAATAACACTTCTATGTTGTCGATGTCAATATTAATAGCATAAGTTAGTTGTTACTTTGTTGCATTTACCTAAAAAAATTCTCTTCAAAGTGTCACAAAGTGTATTGTTTCCGAATGGGGCATTTACGAGGTGAAAAACTATTATTTTACACGGGAATAGATATTTTAGTAGTAGGCTTTACCAATTGGCGTGCACGAGGACACTCCAGAATGAACAGGCTGTTCAAGTTAATGATCGTTTGCGGCTAGTGCGATACTTGAAAATTGCTAAAAGGGCTTTGCATGGGGACTTTTAATTAAAATTAAAATATTATTTTACCACAAATTGTTTATTGTTTGTCAAAACGATAAACTAAATGTCACAAAGTTCGACGAATTTGTATCCAACATTAATCTCTTCATTCAACTGCTACAACTCCTGTAGTTTTTTATTTTAATAAATAATTAAATTATATTAAAACAGGTTTTAAGTCGAATGAGCGCTCATTCAACTTATTGACTAGTAAAATTTCGAAAAGTGGGCTGTCTTAGGAACAAGGCTATCTTAGGTGAATGTATCTTATAGCTTCTACTAGCAGATATTGCTCCGATGCAGGTATATAATGGTGATTCATGAAATGAATAAATAATATAGCTGTAAAATAACTAATTATTGTTTTTAAATAGATCTTAACAGCTTAGCGAATTAATTCACAATAGAAGTCGAAAAAACTCAGGATATAGCCTGAGTTTTTTCGACTTCTATTCGAGGCATATACATATTATAGGCAGGCTGCATGGTCACGATATACCCATCAATCTTAATGGCATGTTTGCAGTCCAAAATCTTTCCATGAATTCCTGTTGAGAATTCATTTCGTGTTTTTATTTATATTGTTTGGATTCCTTGTCGAAGTATATTCAATATATAATATTTTATTTGAGTTTGAGCTGTTTGTGTTATTTGGCTTTGGGTTGAGGCTGAAAATATGTATAAAAATTTCACATGAAATTTCACCTCACTTCCGGGCGGAGCAATTTAGGGAATACCTATCTGATATTCGGTATGAGATTGGATATTTGGTCCATTTCGCCACCTGAGTACATTTTAAAGCGTGCTTAGATGCACTAGACTACATTTGCATAGAAATGGGGAGAAGCGGCCGGGTTCGAGCGTGAATGCTATAACTTGTAATTAAAGTGTTCACGCCTGTCTAGAAATGGGTAATTTTAGCCTAGACCGAGAGATCTAATGGTTTTATTGTAAATGACCTCAAAGGTCTTTTAGGGTAAGAGGTTAGTACCTTTAAAATACTTTAGGGTGAATGTGATGTAAAAATAATTTGTGTTGTGAAGAATTTTGAATGTAAACCGCGCAGAGGCGTTAAGCTTCATAATATTTTGTACAGAATACCAAAGATTCGTTATCATTATAATTATGTAGGTATCTACAGTAAAAAATCTATCAACAATGTAAACGATAGTGTGAAACCCAAAAATATGATAGGTGATATAAAATTTTACTTCGGCTTGTTTGTATGTAATGTATACTACTGCTGATGATCCTACTTATGTACTACAGTTAAAAAATCTACCACCAAAATAAACGAAAATGTGAAACTCAAAAATATGATAACATAAAATTCAATTTAGACTTGTTTGTATGTAATACTATTACTGATGATGCTACAATAGGAGGTATTGGAGGTATTACATTAAAATGATATAAAAATTACGTTCACTATATTTTTAATGGAAATGAGCGTCAATTTTCTTTTTTAAAGCCTATGAAAAATCGACACATGTATTGGGAGGTATAAATTCAAAACCTAGGCTTCGATGAAATTTCGCTCTTTTATATTGAGTGAGTTATCGTTCACTTCTCTGTCGCTAATGTGTTTCATCTATCATCCGATTCTCTACGATATTGGATTTTCCGTTTTGAAATACCCTTTCATAATGTTTTTCCAAGTCTTTAGTTTGCCATCAAAGGCAGGCTCATTTTATGTTCATTTAATTTAATGGAATGAATTCTCTTCAAACATTAAACCACATTATTTAAAACAAATTGTTATTAAATTATACTTTGCTTGTACGTACACAAAGAATAATAAATTTATTTTCCCATTCGTTTTCTTATTACTGAACGTAACTCTAGATTTTGAGTATGGAGAGGAAAATATTTTGGAAAAGTTACAATAAATATTAAGCAAGTATAAGTAAAACATACCTGTAAACATCATTTACTAGCATAAATGGGCTTACATAAATAGAGTATACACCTACTTAATTATTTTTTTATATGAATGCAATATCATTATGCTTTACGCGATATATTATAAAAACACCTATTATTGTTCATCACAAATACACTAGCAGCAATTTCATTCCATTGAATAGCCTGACTAAATTGAAATAATTCAATTGGCTAAAAATTATTCTAAATTCAAATTCTAATAATACTAAATAGGTGGTGACGTCTATTATTATTTAACGCTTTCCAATTGTTTCTGTTAGCATAAATAATGGGTTCAGCTCAGATAATTATTTGGCATTCTGCCAACTAAATGAACAATACACATTCATATCACAATTTAAATAATGTACAGTAAAGTAACTCAGCCTTGTTTTTCCTTGAAATAATTCTCGCTTACAATAAGCATAGTGACCCTGTGTAGTTTTGCTTATGGATCCTGCTATCCTAGCGGCCCGTACAATGTACCTTTTTGCTTGTGTGTGCGCGTGTTATTTAAAGAACTATAATATAAACATGCAAATTATTTATTTTGTGCCAATTCTTATTTCAAGTTGTATAAAAAATATTATCAACTTTTCTTTATGGTTCGCTTGACTTTATTTAGAGAATTACTCTTTTCCCAGAAATCTTTTGGTTAAGGTACAGGCAGCTGGGCACGCTTGATTGCCCTTTAGTTTTTTAGCCTTCATTTCTAACAGCCTTTTTATTGTAGCATTACAATACGAGGAATTTATCCTTCTACAGGAATCTGTGACATCTAAAAATGGCCCGGTAAAAAGTGTACAAATCTGCCTTTTCTTTATTTTTGATTTAGTACATTATTATAACTATTACTTAGGGAATTTGTTACTAGTTCGGTCTACTGCAACTGCAAAATGAACAACCGCATCAAAATTAAAATCTCATATATCAAATTCTCGTGTCACAGTGTTAGTTACCATACTCCTCCAAAACGGCTTCAGCGATTCTTATGAAATTTCAGTAGTTTATTTTTTTCCATTCAATAGTTCCGAATTCCGGCTACTATTTTTTTTTGTTCTATTTTAGGCAGAACAATGTTTGCTGGGATCGTCTGGGGCTTAGGTACTCTATTTGGTACAAAATACTCGTTCATGTATTTTCAGTGTTTTTCTCTTGGCCTTCCATATTATTATTATTTTAAAATCAGAATAATTTTGTTACGACAGGTAAAATTTCAGTAATTATTTTTTTAATATTTCGTCGAACTTCTAAGAATTTTGTCCAATAAAGGTTATTGATGTATGATCAAAGTGAACTCGTCAAATACCTCATTTATGGAGCGGTTTCTTAAAGTGAGGGTATTTCAATAAGCGTAGAAAACATGCAAGTACTAGCATTCTAAAGTAATTACAAATACTGTTGAAAAGAAAGACGTTGTTAATTTTATTTTTCATAAATAGGTAAGTCCTGGACATATTTTGTACTTTATTCGCACATAGCAGGACTTCATGTCAATCCCTTATTAATATTATTTGTCATTGGTTTATCTTAATCATCTGCTTAAAACCTAATACAGTTTATGTGTGATTTATTTATTTATTATGGTTACCAGCAGCGTACACATTACGTGATACTATATCTATAAATGTACAGTGGACTATCCAGATCGATTATAATAGGACATTAAAAAAGCAACACCATCTTTTGAGTTGGGTTACTTCGCTTCTAGAAACCTTTGTTTTTTTCAAAGACAGAAAAAAATTGCAAACTAACTCTAATCAGTTCATGAAATCACCCCTCAAGGTAACAAATTAAATAATAAAACTACATGACAACATAGTTTCAGCGGTACAGTACGTGTTAACTAAAAGAAACTTTGGCAATGGACAACGGTCCCGGCTCGGCAAAAGTTCGGAATCGGGGCACATATTTATTCATTGCACTTTAAGTTGTTTTATAGAACGCATCGAGCATGTTACTGATAGAGGTGAAATGTAAGACATATTGTGTCCAAACTACTATACTTGATTTCTACATCAAATCACGTTCTTGCTGAAACTATAGAGCACCGATAGAGGCGCGTCCACGACAGTGTTTGTCAGTCAAAGTGCTAATAATAGCGTAGACTTGCGGCGGCAAATTTTCATCATAGAAAAGGCACTATGCAAAGGGAATATGCTCGATGATAGAACGTTACAACATAAGCGATCGCAATCCGCCTGCACTAACCGTATATCTTTTTGCAATGGTTTTGTTTTATTCAATTCAGTCGTGATGCTACAGATTTTGTGTTCAATTTATCCGTCTAACATCAAGATCAGAGTCGATCCTGCTATTTTAACATTTTCATAATATCATTTCGTTACAACTGCGTTCGTACACGTAGATGTTAGGATCGGGCAGATACCTATGTTAATTTATAACGATCATTATACCTACCTGATTTCACTATGGTGGTAGTGTTAGTAGCTTCATTAAATATTGCACCTTCTCCTCCAATGCAGCTAGATTACACAATATTATTCGACGGTTAAAACTGTGGTTAAAACCTCAGTTAAATTAAATCTAATCTATTATTTTAAGTATTATTTGCGGTGCAAATAAAAATGTCAAAAGTACCAGCAACATAGTATCCATGCAGCAAGACATAACATATTAAATAAAAGATATTTAAAATTAAATTTGTTTATTCAAAAAATCGCTTTTGCTACAACATTTGTAAAATAATTTTAACAAGCGAAACAAGTTCAATAGAGCATAATGCGCAGCGAAATGCAACAATATTCGTCAGAGACACCGGAATGAAAATATTTAAATATGAAAAGTTTTCATGAGCAAAATGACTGTTTCATGCTCGGAATGAACCTATACGCCACGGACAAAGCGACTCAGAACAAAAATTGTAAAGCGGCAGTGAAAAAATCTCACGGAAGGACTGTCCTACATTTTCTTTTGAATAAACTGTCGCTGCACCGCCGACACGAATGGTTAAATGAAAAATAACACAAATTACATTGAAAATTAATGCGAAAAATTAGAATTCCGTTTCAATTAAAGTGAGCGTATGCAGTGTGATCCGATGCAGATTATTAATAGGATATACTGCCAATGCCAAATACCACACAAACTCACAACACGGACCATCAGGCACCAAAAAGAGAGGTCGTCCATCTACACGATGGGCGGATGACATTGTGCAGGTGGCCGGCAAACAATGGTTACGTACAGCTCAAGATAGAGACACTTGACTATCTCTAGAGGCTGCCTTCACCTTCGAAGGAGGGGTTCTTACTTAAAATTACTACCTATTTAATATTATCATGTATTTCTCTTTATTTTAGTTAGTAAGAAATTAAAGGGTTTTTTTTTAATTATTTATTCTGCCAATATTTTTAAATACCTGCCGATTAGAACAACTTATTTTTACTTACACACACACGCGTGCGCGTGCGCGTGTGTGTATAAGTATAATTATATTAAGTGGGTAATTACCTGCAAAAGCTTAGCTGTAATTAATTTTTTTAATTTAGAAGCAAAGAACCTGCCTGCAGTTTAAACTTGGAACTATAAATATCACCCTTAAAACTCTATACAGGTTCTTTTTCCTCTTAGTTAAACAAAATGATGGATAAAATGCGAGCATACGAAGTATGAATTATTATGGGCGAATGTCGAGCGCAGGCGGATCACTAGTTAATTTCATTAAACTTGTGTACAAGCTGTACTCCATAAATGAGGTCACACAGCGGATAATTTCAGTTTGAGTCAAATGAAAAAACTGTGTTTTAGCAGTCGCTTTGAAGTAAAAACTAAACGGAATAAAAAGACAAAAGGTGAATGTGGTCACCCAGTTTTTAGCACTTTGTTTTTGGTGAATAATATTTCAATTACGTTTTCGTTGTTCTTTTATGAAAATTTCTTTGTTGGATGGCTTTCTTATTAATAACTAGTTATATAATACTAGTAAGTGACAACTCATGACAAAATAATATGATTTGTTGATTTTAACTCTTTATAAAGTCACATACATAAAGTTTAAAAAGAAAATACAATATAATATAAACTAAAAACTAATAATTAACTACCAGAGATGTACAAAATGGTTTTAAAAAAGCATTTAAATACAAAATGCAAAATACT
>DWAK01000162.1:0-13285 GCA_018230145.1 Lepidochrysops patricia
TAAAATGTAATAAACCGCGATAAAATCCGTTAAAAATTGTTTTATTTGCAATTACCCAATAAAATCAAAGCGTTATCAAAGTAGGACTTTCTAAATACTAAATATCACTACATAGCTTAGGCTACTACATAAAAAATGTACCTATATTATTTCAGATTTAGTTTCAAAATTTTCGAAAACACCACCGCCATCTCCCGTAGATTTGATTATGAGAGAGAAAACGAAATCCGAGGAAACAAGTAGTGACAAGCCGATGGGACTTCATCTTAAAGGTAAATTAAGTGAAAATTATTATATTAAGATGATATTAGATATTATTACTCATGCGGGATACATAACTATTATCTTGGTGCACGATGCGGTTGAAAAAGAGTCGTTTGCCCATATTTTAAATTACAGTGCTGTAAATTTCGAAAACCTAAAAAAATAATAATAATAAATTCCAATCGTGCGGTGCGGCACTCGAGCCTTCTCCCGTGTTCTTCTTAAATAGTGTTACTATTACGATTTTCTTCAATAACATAAGATAGTCATTAATTCATACTGTATAATAATATCAATGAGTCTATGCTGATTTAAAAAAATATTTTTAAAATACCGATAACATACGTAAGTCACTGCTTAAGTTTGACTTTTTCATTTAGGTTCTGATTCTACGTTCTTGGACACAAGTCGTCAGTCACCCAGAGCTTCGTCAGCTGGTGACAGTCTCATTAGTGAAACTGAAGCTCATCAAAGTGGTAATTGACAATTTGTATTTCTCATTCAGTAAGTCCATTGGTCACTAGTATTACATATACCTATTCGTATGATAAAAAAATACGAAACAAAGTAATCTTAATAAAAGTTCATCGTATTTAAGGTACTTCAAGCTTTAGGCATTTAGTAGTGGCAAAATGGTGTAGATTCATAGCGAAACCTTACTCATTACTCGTATTTAGTAGTTACGAAACAAATATATAATTCTTATTTGCCACACTCTTTTTTTGAGCCAATGTAGCATGTCATTTTAATTTAAGAACACTCATTTCATAATTATCATAAAATGCCAATAAAAATTGAGTCTTATGAGAAGTGCATTTGGTTTACATTAAAAATCACGATGTAATCCAATTCACAATTTTCATAATAATATCATCATTAAACTATTAGTATTTAAATTTACCAATAATTCCATGAATATCAAATCATATTTAATAATGTTACCCGTGTATTCGTTGCTATTTTCACAAAATTTGTATCAATGTATGTTAGCACTGTAAATTTTACTTTCTTTCTTGCGGAGTCCTTACGTTGCATTAGGTAAGTGGGCATAACCGACGACAAATCACTTTAAGTTCATTAATGTCGCTTTTTAAATTTTCTATTAGGGCAATTTTCTTTCACAGCCATTATTCGCAACTTACTCTATTTAACATTTGTTTTTTATAAATTTGGGTAATGTTTCGCTTTGATTCAAATTTTTTATTATTTTGTCACTTTTTGTCATCACAATCATTCTGCTTCGATCACTTTGTTATACATTTATTTCACTCGTGTAAATACTGTTTTTGCCATAAAAATATTTCGTAGGAGCTTTTATGGGCCTAGACGCAATGATAATAGAATCAAATAAGTGTTATTAATTTTAAGTCGATGTAAATACATAATAAATATTACAGTTAATACTTCATTAATTTAAAAAAAATATTAGAAGTGATTTTCCTCTTTTTTTTTAAATATTGATTTAGTAATTTTGTGTTTGCAAGAAAATGTTACTAAGAAAACATTTTTTTACAGATCTGACGATAAAATCGCGAGAAGGAATTTCTACTACTCTGCCCAAGTCACCGACAAAACACTTAGCTGAAAATTTGGCATTTGTAAATGTCGACAAGCCCACTATAACAACTGGAGCAATTGAACTAGTTGATCGCACAATTGAAAAAAGTATCGATGTCATTGATCAAATTAAAAAGGAACAAATTGCTGTTAAAATGGAAGAACTGCAAAAATCTACATCTTCTGATACATTTTACTCGGAATCAAGAATTGAAACATCGACATCATCTTCCTCAATTCACAAAACTATAGAAAGTTCCCAGCTTAAATTTGAAAACATTGACCCTACATCTGTAATGTCAGATATGATTGCAAAATTTGGGACAACTGGTGATTTTGGTACTGTCTTGTCACACAAAGAAACTGAAACAAGAAAGATATCTGGGCAGGAATTCTTTACAGAAACGAAACAAGTTTCATCATCGGATGATGATTCATTAATTATTAAAACAGAAACAAGTCATGAATTACGAGGACAAGAGCACGAGTTAAAAGAAAAACTAGTGGTACGTAAGGATGGGGACCAAACTGAGACATCTCAAAAGAAGATGGAAAAAGCTCATGAAGCAACAGCAAAACGATCAGACATTGAAACTAAAACAGTTTGCAAAAGTACAGATGACTCTGAAATTGTTAAAGTAGAAAGGGAGTTCACGGAACAAGGTTTATACTCTGGAAGGCAAACTAAATCTGAAGAAAGGATGACAGCAATAAAGGATGAAACAGTCAAGAAAAAACATGAGGTCAAAATATCTGAAAGAGATTTATCTCACGAGCAGTGGGGCAAAGAATATTTTACAGAGCCAGGTGAACTCGAAGATTTCAATGAAGATGAAGTTAACAAAACTAAGACTGCATACATCGATACAAATTTGAAAATTATAGAAAAAGATGAAGTGATGTCAAGTGTTGAATTATCGGAAAGGGGTAAAATAATTAGTACAAAAATTGAACATCATAAAGAAGAATCTGTAATTGAAAGCAAAGAACACGATGATCTTAGTTCTGATGCACCAAGCTTTAAAAGTGAGACGGTAGATAGGCACGATTTATCTGAAGCTAGCGCAAAAAGTAAGAGCAGATCATTTAAAAAAGACGATGAAATTTATGAAGTTGATTTCATAAAAGAAATAAAAGTATCAACATCGCCAGTTAAAAGTTCTTTTAGCCGAACAGGTAGTCAAGATACTCAGTCAGAATCTGAAATCGTACCTGATTTACCCCATGATGAAAAACCAGATACTCCCAAAAAAGACAAACCAACAAAACCTCCCGTAAAACTGCCTCATGATCAATTAACAGACCAGGTTTTAGAAATATCAAGAGAAAAATCTCAAATTAATGAAGGAACTATTGATGTATCAAAAGTCCAAGTTACATCGTCCTCGAAAGCATATCATGTTACTTCTGAAAATGAATCAATAGTAGATATAAAACCATATACTTCCCATCAATACGAATCATCTACAAAATCAGTTAAAACTGATATGTCACCGAGTACATTAGAAACCTCAGAAGATCTAAGTATGACTTCAAAAGATATAATGATAAAGTCTGGTGAAAGTATTGATACGGAATACATGATTAAATCTTTAGAATCACATGAAGGTGAAGCAATGCAAAAATCTATGGACTCTACAGTAAGTGCCGAAACTTTGCATCCTTCAGAGTTTTCCACAGAAGCTGATTCAGCGTTTTTAACTGGAACTGAACATAAAAGAGAAGAAATAAAGCTTTTAAAAGAAAAAAGTACAGAAGACATATGCAGCAGTGGATATGACACAGATCTTTCGTCTGCTGAATTCCATGCAATGAAACTAGAGTCTGAAAAAGTTGATGTTTCATTAGTTTCAGTCAAATCTGTTCCACAGCTTGCAGATTTAACAGTTTTAGAAAAAACTATAGATGAAGTTAAACAGTCTCTTGAAGCTGCACAGGGGGAAATAATTAGTGAAAAGAGTGATGGAAGTATAAAGTATAAGCAATCACCATCTGAATTCCAATTTAAATTATTAATAAGTCCAGAAAAACCAGAAGTAATTACTGAAGAGCCCCAACTACCAGAAGATCAACAAGAAAAAGATCAAAATAGAGAACAAGATGAAACCATTAGTACAGTATTAGAAAGTCAGATGTCAGACAGTGTGTCTCAAAAAATTAGTTTGCAAGAAGAGACTACCCTGTCTGACGAGGACAAAGATACTGTACATCAAAAAGAATTAAGCCCTCCTCTTGAAGGTGATATTTCTATAATATCTGATAGCGGCCCCCACTCCATATTAGAAACTGAAAGTGAAACTGCTATTTCTGAAAAAGACTTAGTATCATCGAAGGGTAGTCCAGAAGTCAGACTCCGAACACAAAAGCATATCAAATCTCATTTGGGAGTCGTAGAGAGAAGATCGGCCTCGGAAATTGAAGGATGGTCAAGTTCTGGTGAAAGTCACTATCATAGTTTTGAACATTCTGAAAGTAGACCCTTGTCTTCAGATATAGAGGTGATGATGACAGCTCAAAGTGGTACAGAATTTGATACCGCTCTTACAAGTCAAGATATATCTACTCAGTCAATGAGAACATCAAAAGATTATTTCACAGCGGGCAGCTCCCTTGCTTCAAGAGATAGTATGAAAAGTCTCGATTCAGATGCTTCTAGTCATGTAGCTAGTATAGATATTTCTGATGCATCTGAAACCCTTGTACCTTCCGCCAATGAACTAAAGGAAGAATTAATGGAAAGTAGCACGTATGTTGAACAATTTCTACACGAAACAGAAAAAAGTCAAGTAAAGATTAAAGACGGTAGTGATGAAGAAATGTCAGGAGAAGATGACGAATTTAAAAATGCAAATGTAGAGCTTGTAGGAAAAATGAAACGATCCCATGAAATGCGCTTCCAACCGAAAGAATTGATTCCTGAACATTTCCCTGGCGACAGTAATTCCGACAGTGTTGAATTTGATGAAGACTCTCTAAAAGACAAAGAAGGCTCTGACACAACAATATCAAGTCAGTTTAAAACTGATGAAATTTTATCATCTTCAATATCCAAATTAGATATGTCATCTTCTCATTCTCAATTAGACTCTGATAAGGAGGAAGCACATGACATAATGACTAAAGTGTCTGTTCATACTGACAAAGCTGTTCCATTTTCTGTTACAAAAATTGAGAGACCGCAAAGACAAATGGTAGATATAGAAAGTGAGATCATTCCTGTAGGAACAAGGGAATACGAGGAAATACAGAAATTGGGCATGACAATAATAGATGCTCCAACAACGTCACACGAAAGTGCAACGATTGTGGAAAAAAAATTAACCATGGAGGAAGGTATCCCTAGCACTCACAGAAGTGAAAGTGATATTGTAGAAGAAGTATGCATTAAAAAAGAAATGACGGATATAAGTGCTATTCCGTTTCCAATTGTAGAAAAACCTCAAAAGCAAAGGGAATTCGTAGATATTGAAAGCGATATAATTCCAGTTGGGTCCAAGCAATATGAAGAGATTTTAAAATCTAAAAGTGACTCATCAGTGCCGAAGACTAAAATTGAAAAGTCTGCAACAAAATCATCCGATGGCCTTTTAGATAGTAAACAAAGCTCTACGTCAAGTCTTAAGACACAGGAACATTTGTCTACACCCCATACACCTCTTTCAGCACCAAGTCAAAGTTCACTTTCTACAGATAATGGACGAGAATACATTATAGACGATATGTATGATATATCGGAAACGCCAGAATTAAACACTGACCTTGTAACTGAGAGCAGTAGATCTGAACTCGTTATAACAACTGAAGATAAAACATTGCATGGCTTAGAAAAAGAACAGGAATCACCCACGAGTGATGAATTTGAAATAGTTGATAAGCCAAGTGAAATGGATGACTTTGTTGTTATCGAGGAAGTTGCAAGGGAAGCTCAAGAAAGTGATACAGAGGGTAAAAGTGTTCAAATCAAAACACAAAGGTATGTTAAAAGACATGATACTGAGGTTGAAGAATATTTATCGAAAGCGTCTAAAAAACAGGAAAGTACTAGTAGTACGTCTGGGTCTTTGTCAGACGAAGAATTATTACAATATGAAATCGATCAAAAAAGATTACAAGCCCAAGAATTAGCAGAAATTGAAGCTGGTAAACGTTGGATCCAAATGCAATTTGAAGGGGACCCGCGTTATGATTATGAGCGAGTGCCATTAGAAGATATAAAGGAAGAGGAAATGACTGATTTTGATGCTAGTAGAATAGGTAGCCTTAGTTCACAAAAAGAATCTATTGGAAGTTTTGGTAGTTTTAGAAATTCTTATGGAAGCCTCTCGGAATCAGAAATGGCATCCAGAATGCGATTTAGAATAAAGGGTGAAAATGATGACATATCAATCAGCTCATTACAAGAATTTGAAAATTTGGAAAGGATGCTTATGGATCAGTACCAACAAAATTCGTCATCATCCCAAGATTCATTAAATGGTTCCTTACCTAGAAGATACATATTAAGTAAAAGTCAAGGAGATGATATATCTGTTTCAAGTCTCAAAGAATTTGAGGGACTAGAGTCAGCATGTTTTGAAGCCTTGAAAGCTGAATTATTGGCCAAACAAAAGGAGGCTTTATTACTAGCAGATCCTAAAGTAGTAAGTGGAAGTTTTCTCGAACAAGAGAAACGATCTTATGATACTAGTTCCGATAGTAGTCCTCCTTTAAAAGGTAGTGGCAGTCCGGGCCAAAAAAGTGGCAGCCCTTCTCAAAAAAATGGGAGCCCATCACAAAAGAGTGGAAGTCCATCACAAAAAACTGGAAGTTATGGTAGTCCATCGCAAAGATTGTTGGCAGACTCAGCTGCAATCCGAAAACTTATTGATCAACAGTTGGCCCTTGAACAAAGAATGCAAGAATATGCTAATAAACCAAAAGTCGTGACCGTAAAAAAATATGACGACAAAGGCGCTTTTTTTGTTCCGGAACCAGAAGAAGAGAAAACAGACGATAAAACTAGTATTGAAGAAGAGTGTAAAAAATCATCATCTTTTGTATGTGCAGCAGCGCCAAGTGATGGATCAGCAGAATCAATACCTGGAGATTGTGAAGAAATGATGAAGTTATTAGATCAAGAAGAAAAATCGCAAAAATACAAAAACCAAGATCCCGTAACAAAAACTTTTACTGATACTGGTGTTGTTGAGGTTGTCAGAACAACAACTGTAATTCAACAAAAGTTTGTTGATGGGAAAAAAGTATCTGAAACTGTAAAAAGCACAGATACTGAGGGCGCAGTAGATATACCAACCAGGCCAAGACAAAGCGATGAAAGTGCCATGTCAGTAGGTTCTGAAATATCGTCTTCATTAGCCTCACAACCATCAGAAATAGAAAGTCTGGTAACTGTGATCGAAAGGTACCCTTCAGATACTGACGTGCAATCATTTTCTAAACATGCTACGATGTCATCAGATAGACTTGAAGATTTAGATTTTTCTAGAGAGGGTAGTGCTGTCCGTGAACTATCGCCCTCTTCGGTGAGGTCGGTAGCTCACAGTATTATCTCGGGTAAACAATTTACAGATCCAGCTAGCGGATCCTGGAGCGGTCAGGATGAAGAACTGAGTTCGTCTGGAAGCTTTAGTCGGTATGTTGAATGTGATTTATAGAAATTTATTTAGTAACAAAAAAAGTATGTAAAAAGTATTATTTAACAATAATAAAGAATTTTTGGCAAGTTTCTCTTTGTTAACTACAGAGCACGAGCAGATCTGATGCTGGGAAGTACTGACAGTTTGGAAGCAACCAGCTCAAATGCAACAAGAGCTACGTTCAACTATGAAGTTGATACACCAATGACAGGAAGCTTAACATCAGGAGGTAAGTTGCAATTAAAATGTGCACCAAAATTAACCGGAGGTTTGATAAACGCCTATGTGCGTAATTTGGATTTATAATCCTTAAAAATTTGAATCAATTTTTAATACTGACAATAAAAAATTGTTTTGCTGTATTTGCTGTTTGTTTTTTCTACTGAGATGACACACTTAGAAAAATTCAAACTAATAATAACTATATTTTATCCACATAATGTAGCTATTTTAGAAACGCTTATCAGTGTGACAATTTGAATCTCAAAAGTCAGAAATCCTAATTGGTAAATAAATTTTTGGCATATCTACGAATGCAAAAAAAATAACTGGAGATAGATAGTAGGCTTTATTTTTCATTTCTCACGATAAAATTCTTCATCATGCTTTGTTATTTATATGCGATTTATATTGTTATTAGTATAGCAAATACTAATAACAATATTATTTATTTTAAAAGCTAAAATACCTTAATGTTTTTTAGCTAGTGGCTATATTTTGATTTTAGAAGCTAACCGAGTTGACAATAATTAATAGAACGATTTAAAGCTTTCACATGACAAAAACATAATTAATAGATTTTGCTTTAAAATGTTGTAAATAATATTTACTCGTTTTGCAGATGCTCTAATCCCTGCTTATACTAAGTGTTTTATTAGAAACAATACACTCTTATGGACTATTAATAAATGACTTTCTGGCGTGCAAATAAAAAAATTAGTAATGACTAAAATACCTTATAATATATAATAGTTTTATTAGTAAAAGTACAGAAAAATGCAAACGACATAAGGGTGTATAAATTTTAAACATAGCTTATAAGTATTAACTGCAACCCCTCCGAGCTTGATACTAATCAGAAAGATAACAGCGGTACGCCCTCCAGGGTCCAATACTATGGTCTCGTCATTGGACACCATGGACCCAGTGACTGCTGTCCAAATGGAGAGCTTGGAACATCAGTCGACGAGCGAACATTACTCACAGGACTATGAAGTGCACGAACCAGATTCGGATACTGAAAGACTGGTAGGTATAACTTAAGCTATTGAATAAGTAAATTTAACACTTCATGGCATTGTATTGATTTTTTCCGATAAAGGATAAGTTAAAATATCCCTTAATGTTAAAGAAATGAATCCTTTGTAGGAACTTGACGGTCGTACGCCGAAGGCGAAGGAGCGTACTATTATGTTCGATAGTACTGATACTTTGAGTGCAGTGAGTGGTGACGGTTCTGTGAGAGAGGTGACCGTCGAAACACCTGCAGCTACATTTTATATTGGCGATACACCGATCACTAGAGGTAGCATGTTTTGTTATACTAAACATCTTAGGATATAATAACGTAATTGCTGTCCTTCGACATTTTGAACAGTCGTAAATGAGCGATCTAATCGCATATTATTATTGTGCTTAGATGCAAGATTAGTCTTCGCTACGACTAGATAGAGCCTTATAAAGAAAAAACAGTTTTACGTCTTGTCGCACACACAACACAAACTCTTTTACTCGACGCTTGTGATGTTAAGTAAGGCGTGTACGCTGAATTCTGCGTGCTAAAAATTGCCGCATTTTTTAAAATACGTTAACGGCATCTGGTCCTAGCGCGTGAAGACCAATCATTCATTTATGTTAATATATCCTTTATTAATAAACCAATACTTTCATACAAATTTAATGCTCTATTATCCTAAAAAGCATTGAATTTAAAACATTTGCTATCAATGCCTATCTACTTATTTACTTCTACTATTCTACTATTTTTAATGTAGGTGAAAAACATGAAGAACCTCAACCTACTCTATCTGGAAGCTGTCCAGCTTCCATTCCCCCGACCACGCAACCATCACCGCCAGTACCAGCTCAGAGGAGGTAATATATAATGATAATAGTATTCGGTGGACTAAACCAAAACCCGTATGATTTATTAATGTTAGATATTTCACTACTGTCACTACTCTCCTTTATTGTTTTGTCCTTAGAGATATCTTCGTCTTCTAATATAATAATTGGTAGTGCTATTTAAAATCTATCATAATTACTTTCATCATTTTGTTTGAATTTACATATATTATCAGATATTTTTTGCAGTTCATTTACTTTGTGTTTTTTAGCTATTGTCATTTTTCATATATTCTATTTTTGTATTTCATGTCCGTTGTCGTGCTTTAAATTGTCACCGTTATGTTCATTTTGCTTGTTCATCTGTTTTATAATTTTTATTCCAAATTGTTTGTAAGTACCTACTAAAATGCAATATTGTCCTTGCAGCTGCTATTGTTTAAGTCACTCGCGAGAAAAAAGCGACAAATAGGTACACTATTTACATTGTATTGTTTCATATTATTTGCATTATGTTACATTTTGTTAATCACTTTTTCTCAGCTTTTTGGATTTTCTTAATGTGTGTATTGGAATTTCTCGGTTTTTTGTTACAACTTTAACAGCATGGTGAGAGTTTTTGAAATCTTGTAATTTCAACCATTAGGTTTTAGAGTAGAAGAAATATCTATACATACATATATTTGATCATTTTTTTCAGGTCTTTGACGACGCTTGCAAAATCTCCATCGTCGAGCTCGGAGCACTCACCTAAGAAATAAATTCGAATAGCGTTTTCTTATTTTCACATAATTTGTTTTAACGTTTTTAACTTTCAGCTTTAGCTTAGTAAAATGAGCATCGTTTGCTGTTCCTTGCCGATTTACGTATCTGTGAATATTAATTGTCTATTATTTTACACGGTATATTTCTATACAATACCTTAACCGGTGGTAGGTAAGGCAAATATTTTAGAAACGATCGTACTCGTGTATCGATCGTGTACTAACTAGATATCATTAACTTCTATAGGTATATAGTAATAAATATATCGAACCGTCATTTGATGTTATGAAACATTTTGGATGTATTTTGGTACTCACTTTTGTACTACCGTCGATTATTCGACACCGGTCCGTAACGCTTCGACCTATAAACTTTGATAGTGTGCTTAGCTTACTAGTCTAAATTGCTTACTCGATATCCACTGTAGAAATATTGACTATTTTGTAAGCGTTAAATGTAAGATAATATGTTACCGGGGGACTACGATTAGTAATACTCGTGTGTACAGAATGCCAAGCATTTGTTGTTGGTTTACATCTGGACGGTATAGTCTCATCTCTTGCACAATTTCTCAAATAAGTAGTTAGATAGAGGTACAGAATATAATGTGGAATAGCTAATGCTTTTATAAGCGCTTTTTGTACTGTTATAAGTTCAGATTTTATTTTATTTTCATACACTTTTTTACACCTCGTCTATTATGACTTCCATTTACTTTGTTATTTGTAAAAATGTTAATTTATTAATTGATACTTCCTAGTCTTAGATTTAGTTTCGCAATATTTCTTTTTAGTTTAACATTTGTTTTAATATTTACTAAATTTATTTAGGGCTAACTACGTCTTTTTAAGGTTTGAGACTGAAGATGGTTAGGTTTTATAATACGCGTTAGCGATTTTAAATTTACCCGCGCAAAAAGTTTGTGGGTAGTATAAATTATCACCACGTGAAAAGAGGAAAGGAAAGACACGATTAAATATTATAAATTTATTTAAATTGTCAGTCTGAATCTAAAAAAATGAACAGAATTTGAAAATGTGTAACAAAATCTTTAACTTCAATGTTTCTGCCAGAAAATCTTTTGACGTTCCTCTTTTTTTCTTCTTTTCAACGTGAGGGTAGTTTGATAGTGAATTTCGTTTTAAGTCAATGTGCTTAATGTTACGCATTGCCGTCGTCTTGTTCAGTTGTGTTGCGACAATGTTCACGTTGTATTTGTAATATTGCTACATATTCTATAAACTATATTATTGAACATTAAATAAAATGCTGTCTCATATATAACTTATTGTTTCATTATTTTCATACCTAAAATACTTAAACGAGGGCCAGACCAGATAATTCCTTAAGCTTGGTTGAGTAGAAATTCCTTTATCGCGTACGCTTTACCGTAATAAGAACAATCGTATACAATGAAATAAATATAATATCTATGATTGATACATTTTATGATGATTCACATTTTTATGATCAACATTATATTTTTGTCTCATTCTTTTACTTCTATCGATTCGAACGGAAAATATCCACCATATTATACTATGTTAGGTTCGAGGGTGAAAAAATGAAACTCACCTTATTATTATATTTTATTAACAAAAGCAATATAAATGTGCGCATTTTACTAATTCTCACTATTTTCTAATTATAAAAATAAATAATAGAACTTTTGATATGTACAAAACAAAAGAATAAATAAGTTTAATTAGAACAGTCTTTAAAAGCCTCTGGGGGTATTAGAGTATTTATAAAAGTGATAATTTATTTGTGCATTTACGCTTATAAAATGTAAAAAAATATTCAAGCTACAACTAGAAAATAATTTCATATCAATTAGGAAAATAATCCAAATAAGAAATCCTTTTAATAAATTAATTTTACATTTGATTTCTCATTCAAATCATTCTCAACTTAGTGCTACTTACACGATATTATGGCATAACTTTTGTAACAGAAAATTTGTCGGTTTTGGGATGTCTTGTGGTTCTACCTAATGACGATCAGAAGGGTAATTCCAATAATTTCTTCTGGTTGAAACATAGCGGTGTCAGCGCATTTTTCGCTCACGCAGTCGGACTCATTTCACGCGTTATTAGCATGCGCCAACGTGAAACAAACATAATAACAACATAAAAAAACATAAAAAGATGAAATAAACAATTATCTTTTTATGGAAAAGAGTCTCTGAAAGCTCCTTGAGATAATATTATAGTCAGAAAGATTTTAGCTTCAACCAAATTTCCAGACAATATATCCAGCTTAATTGTGCGAACACAACATTTAAAATAAGTATTATAAAACGTTAAAGAAAATAAAAAAAAAACATGTAAAAATGATAACGGTGGAACCACTTCGACAAATAAAAATGTGTGGTATCTCTTAAACTATTAGGTACTATGTTTTATCTATTGAAAGTGAGATTAAGTTAATAAATGATTTCGAATTATAATAAAATTATAGCAAAAAATATTCAAAAGTAATTATAAAAAGGGAAACATTAACTATTTTTTTCCGAAATTGAAATTTAACACCGTATTAACTTGACGTTATGTTGACAATGGCACAATGACCTTTTGAACCACAGTTTCTTAAATATACAATAAGATGATGGTAATTGGGATAAGATCTGTACCAAAGATAGCCAAACAGTCGGTATCATATGACAATATCTCCATATTAGCTACGTAAAAAGAAGGGGCCCGTCTTACCCCAATTTCCCTTAAATAATTATAAAATTTTTGCTTTTTGTTCTTTAAAAATATGATGAAATATTATGTTTTATTTTTCTTCCTTAGTTTAAGTTTTTTCTTCCTTTCTATTTCTCTCGTTGCTCGCTGAATGTTGACTAAACTGAGAGGTATTCTCAATCAGATTTTGACTATAGTGAATCAAACTCCGACACGTCGCTCGTCTGTAAAATAAAACATGATTGCATAGATCAATAATTGGTCTCCGCGCGCTGCGCTACAACCAGATGGAGTCCGTGTACATGAAAAATG
>DWAK01000163.1:0-13278 GCA_018230145.1 Lepidochrysops patricia
TAAATGGTTAATTTCTATTTCACGCGGACGAAGTCGCGGGCAACAGCTAGTATGTAATAATTGTAGGATTAAATGATAATTAAAATTTTCTATAAGCTATCTAGAAAACCCGAAATACGTTCAAATTTCGGTTTCTCTATTCGGGTTTTCTAGATAACTAGTAACTCTCAAACTTTGAAGCGAAAATAGTATCTAAAGATCCAAGGTCTACTCTAAATCTGTGCCTTTTGCCATAATCGGTCAAATAGTTTGAGGGTTCATGCAAACAAACAAACAATAATATCCTCCTCATTATATTAGTATATCATAATGCAGGTGTAAATTATAATAATAGATAGGTTATTTGTTTGCAACCTTGATGTAAGTTTTCCTGTTGTCGGAAAATCATCAACTACAACAAACGCCATATAATAGAGTCACTGTTAAGATTGTGACAATTAGTGTTACCATACTTTGGATTTCTCCAACAAACTTTGCACTGTAACCTACTTTTGATAATATTCAAACAATATTGAAAACGGCGTAAGTATAGTCCTTATTTCTTAACCAACATAACCGACTTTAACAAGGAAAACAGCATTTAATGTAATTTTCATAATTGTTTATAATAATTATAATCTTGAATATTTTACTTGTAATAAATTATAATATCTGAGAAGAGACTGAAGTAATTATGTTCAAACGAAATAGGCTTTATAATTTAAATTTTAATAATTTAAAACACATCAGCTTGTGGCTAAGTTATATTTTCATTTTAAGGGCCTTTACAGTTATTATGATTGTAATATATCTTACTGTACCTTCGAAGGTTTCAAAAGAGCTTTAATTACCTTAACTAGGGTTTTTTCCTCTAGTCATGTAAGGCGGTAAATGCTTATTATTGGCAGAGGAATTACACTTTTTCCATCTTCTATTATGGCAACACCGGTGGGCGCGGCGTGCATTATTGCAGATATCTCATATGTACCATCTATACTGACCTATCTTACACTGTATGGCGTTTGGTTGCCGCGTAATTGAATAAACTAGATAACATCCTACCGCACGTTCAATTTGCTTTGGGATTTACGAGGATTTTCTCAGCTCTACAATTTCTGATGTGTATAGCTCAGACTCGCTAAACAACATGACAAGATTTGAAATTGAATGTCGCTTTTGTGTTTTTTTTTTTTGCTATTGCCTGTACCAAAACATGTAGATTGTACATGTTTTCTGCTTTGTCTGCATACTATTTAATCTTATATCTAATATACAAAATTCTCGTGTCACAGTGTTTATTACCGTACTCCTCCGAAACGGCTTGACCGATTCTTATGAAATTTTGTACACATATTCAATAGGTCTGAGAATCTATTTTTTATACCCCTAAGTGTAACATAGCAGAACAACGTCTGTCGGGATTAGCTATTAGTATATAATAGGCTATAGGTACAAACGCGTTCGTCTACCAGGGAGCTAAGATACTTGCAAGTTGTACCGTAGTGTCTACGGCTCGCATAAAGTCCGCACATGTTTGCATGATGTGCATGCACGTAGTATGTGATTCCTTAAATAAAAATTGTAATAGTTCGTGCTATCGCTGTCACTCGGTGACCACGTGCTCATGACTCAGCCACTCGTGTTCGAATTTTGACTTTCGCAAAAAAGTGTGACTGGTTTTTAACTTGCCTTTAGACTAGAAAAAAAAAAATTAAATTACGAAAAAATAATTAATTAAACTACTTAATACTAGTTAGACAATCCAAATACTATATTAGTCAAGGCATGTCTTGCTATAAAGTATAAAGCATCCGTATCTGAAATGCCCCATGTTGTTTTTGGGGTCTTATGATATTTGATTAAGATGTAATTTTGCACATCGTAAGTGGGATAGCGTATGTACCAACACAGTATTAAGTTATATATGAAAATTATTTCACTGAAGATTCAAGTAGAATTAAGGTCATAATTTTTTGTACGAACGACCTTGATAACAAGTACATAGCTGTATTGTGTAAACGATTCTTAAAGATATGGGCTTCTTATAAATACGTATTCCTTTATTGAAGAGAAAAAGAAGAAGAATTTAAGACTTGAGTGCCTCTTAATTTAAGCTTATAAATTAGTGTAAAATGAAGATTCTTTAATATTTTCTCCGTTACTTGCAAGTTTTCATGCATTGTTAAACTCTAGGCTCTACAAAATTTATCAAGAATTAATTTAAATCAATAAAAATGTAGTGAAAACCATGACTGATACTAGTTTAAGATCCATTAAAAATTACAAAGGTATTGTAAATTATGAAGCCTACAGGTATTCAAAACTGTATGTGTGTAAAAATTATAGATGCTAGCGCCATCTGTTGTCGCTCAACGCAATCGTTCTATTTAACACAATTTTACCAATCTACTGAGGCAAACGTCATACGAAGTAGGTAAGTACCTAGTTATTAAAATATTTTAATTCTTATAAAATTATATTGAACGATCGTAAATCTTAAAATTACACGAATTATCGTCAAAAACCAGTTTAAGCCGGTTTAAAGGACAATCGAAAAACATTTAAGTACCTACATTATAAAAAATGGTTAATTGCGCAACAAATTTGTTATCATACAAGGTGAGTGATGGGGGATTTTTAAAACATAAGTTCTAACAAAAGTATGGCCGTTATAATTATGCAAGTGCGCGGTTGCAAGTTGACGACTATCGGGGGCTCCGTCTGGTGCTGTACCTTTGAGGTCATTCGTTTGTCGATATCGATAAAATAATTTTATCGATAAAAATGTACCTACAGTAAGCAATTTATATTATGTTGGAATGGACTTAAGAATGTCGGATGCATATTTCATTTGCCAATGCGAAATGGTTGGATAGATAGATTTTAATAGTTAACTGTCAGTTAACAAACCCAAAAAAAGTGTGAATTCTTAAACTATTTAAATATTTAAACACAGATTTTAAATGGTCGATTAATCTAAAATTTGTTTTTATGTTTCAATTTAATTTTTTATTTCAAAAATATATTTCACTTAACGTATTTGTATTAAATTTATCGATATGTTGATTTATCATCGCTCTACCATTTGTATTTCATTGTCGGCAGTGGAAATTTCCACACTTAAGCATGTAATCGTGTTGTATCTCACTTTCTCACCACCAACTTGACATACGTCTGTTTCACTCGAACCAAATCAACGCAGACGTTCTGACCTAACCCGGTAGGACTACTCGCACTTAAACGACAGCCCATAAGACCGTCTCGCTCGCACGAAACGAGTTAACGTTCTATTTTACGAATAGCTCTGTGCTATGTATACTTCTCGGTCGTCGGCCAAATAATTTTTGTTAGCTGTCTTTTTCTAGAGCTTGAATGGAGTGAATTTTGTCCGGTGGCGCTGAGCTACAGCTTCAAATCCGACGATACTATACTACAACCACGTGCTTTGAGGTTGACGACTGATAGCACAGATAACATTGAATTATATAAATAAACAATAACATTAGCAGTTCCTATATTTTGCTTCTTCCAGTATGGAAATCACGGAGATCCGCATTTTTTTCTTTGTTCCTATGATGATGTGGCTATGACAATATTTTTGCTCTATGTTGTATTTTACGATATCATTATTGTATAAACGATATAATATGGTTGTGACTGCATTGATGATGATCATGATGATTAATTTTTCTTTGTCAGCGTTTATTTTATGACTGTGTATAAGGTTAAAACAATACATAGGACTGCCGAGTGATCATCATATACCTACTCTACTCTACATTTTAAAAATTTTGTAGCAAACAATTTTTTTATATACTTAAGAGTATATTTTGTTGTCTTCTTGGTTGTTGTTGTAACTAGTAAAGTTTCTTGATTACTTCTTAAAAAGTGAAAACACAGCATTCACGAAAGCAAGATGATGCTACTTAATGAATTCTCTACATAGGTACTCATATCATACTTTCAACGGCCTTTAGCATGTGCCTTGAGCAAAGAACTCAATTTTATTATAATTTAACTAGGCAACTTGCTGACCCAGACAGATCTTCTTTAGAAGTAGAAAAAATCATAGTAGTCGATTCTCAGAACTACTGAATAGACAAACAATATTATAGGAATCGGTCAAGACTCAAGCAGTTTCGGAGGAGTATGGGAACAATTAACAAATATTATGATACCAGAATTTTATATATTAGATGTGTATGCTTAGTACAATTGCTATTAATAGCCATCCGAGTGATATTATAATATAAGCAACAAGCAAAAATGCCGGATAAAGTACTACTTATAAAGTACTGCACACGGTAAGAAAAAAGGTCAATTGAAATATGTCTGGGGTAGAAATACCTAATTAGATAGTGGTGTAAATTGTAATATGTAATGTAGCGTCGAAAGAATGTAGGTATGTAATAATATGCAAAAGCTATATTACCTATGTAAGAAATGTTTATAAATTCTTTTCCTAATAGCCTTGTTCACGCTAAGAAAATTTGTAAACACTTTTAATCTTTTTAGTGAATTTAAACAATGTTTTGAGTTTAAACATGCTTAAATATACCTATTACATACTTACTTATATTAATAATTAGTTAATACATACAAAGTATTAATAAAATATTAATTTGAATAAATATTTTAATAAGCATAGTATAGTGACGTCATTGTACTTCTATAGGTACTTCGCAGTTCTATGTGCGTACAACATAAACTTTTAATATGTATTCATTAAAAAAATTACAATACAGTCAAGTGAATGTGAATTGATTAGAGATAAGATGTAGAAAGATATCAATCTAAATTATAATGAACCTATAGATAAGCAAATCACAAGTAAGTCACATAGGTTGAAGAATTCTGATGAATATGGCGATTGGTGAATCTGTTTAGATTATAGAGACCTTAGATTAATAATAGATCTTCACGCGCTGCACTACAACCAGATATAGTCCGCATAGGTAGGTACTTGAAAAATGCGGCAATTTTTAGTCCGCCGTTTTCAGCGTACCCGCCATACTAAACGTCAAAAAATGTCAAGAAAATGTACGCACACTATATTTTCTTGACGACGCATTTTGGAATCTGTAATTCTTTATTTATTTAAATTCTTTATAGAGCTCTATCTTGTCGTAGCGCGCGGAGACCAATCTTTTAACTGAATAAGAGAATAAAATATATTATACAGGTGTAGGTATCTGATAAAGGCGGTCAAACTTTCAGAAGGATTCTACCCATATTCTACCCGTGATTTTGTATGAATTTTTATATTTTTTTCAAGTAGGCTAACCTTCATAGTAATAGTTGATCCTAAAAGTACATAAACTACCTATATAATAAGTATAATTGGTAAAAACACTTCCGAACATACCTACACCTTGTAGTAACGAAAACTGATACTATTTTTAGAACACGCAGGCAAGTATAAAGTAAGCGTTAATTGAATAATTAATTATTCATCACCCTTCTGGTGTAAAATATACTTTATTTACATATAGAGAAGGTACATAAATAAAATACTTTGATGATAAAGCGAGGAATTCACGTACTTGTCACTTTTCTGTGGCAATTCATTCGAAACGCCGTGGGATTTTCCGTTCGTGCGACATATCAAATTCAGTGACGGTTGTTGCTAGCAAGTTGCATACCTACCTACTCTATCATTCAGTATTGAATGTTAGCTAAGGGATAGTCATGCTTCGGCACAAATGGGCTGACCGTATAAGTGCCACGAGCTTGCCGAAAACCAATGTTGTGTTGTATTTCTAAATAGAGTTGAAATTTTAACATGCTAGTCACCATTCCGATAGTTTCGGCCAATTTAGCCATTTTGGTGTTTTACTTTATGTTATTGGGGTAAAGCGAAATATAGATACGTTCTCTATTTCAATTTTACCCCCGTACAGTCGCAGACACGAACACTTATGGTCTTTTGACGCTGAGTGTACTTTCCCCATCCGAAGAACCTATCAATATCCTTTGTTCCGATCTCGAACATAACATATTGTATGACGCACGGAGTTTTAAATAACCCGGGAATTCGCGACTTGGTATGTGTCCAAACTAATGCTGAACGATAATTAATTTGTGGATCATAAACTAGACGTATGACGTGTATGAAGTTGGCCAACATTTGGATACAACATACAACATACAATCACAATATTATTGACACAATAAACCTGCTAATATAAATGTCAAAACATGTACTTACACATGACTTACAACAAAAAACTACATGCAATCGAGGAATAAGTATCAAATTTATTATCAAAGTATTGCTCGTGATCTATTTAATATACCTACCTACCTAATTACCTATTCTAAAAAGAAATACATAATTAGATCTGACCTAAATAAAATGAAACTGGCAGAAGATTATCGAACTCTGCAGTAGTAACTACTTTAATTAGAAAACTTACAACTAACAACTTAACTATCAGCATTTCTGCAATAAAATTGAGATCAAAGGCAGCCCTATAAACTTGAGAATTAGTTTCCAGTGACCCCATGTTTAGTTCCGAAATCGTCCATTGCCAAGGTTTCGACCTTCACCTCAAAGCTATAAAGTTAAGGGGTCTACACACTGAATAATTTGTGCTTTTTAATTGATTTTGCTGAATGAGCTTTTAGGTATACCTAAGCATTATTTATAAGTTATAACAGACGAGTGGTATATTGAAAATCATAATACTTAATTGAAGGTATTTTCTAGCATTTAGCCAGAAACATAATATTTTTGTACATCGTTTGCTACTTTCTTAAAACTAAAACATATTAACAGGTTGGCAGAGCGAAAGCTATAAGTTTGTTTTATAGGTTCTCTAAATATAAGGGGTAAGTGAAGCCGTTGTGAATGGAGGTGGAAGAACCATACGCCATGCCATTTGCTTACATAAATCATTTGGATGATAAACATACTACGTGCCAAGTTGCATACGGTCAGGGATAATGTTATATAGCATAATATCGCGTATACATTATTCTATTTATAAACTTATCGATAAAATTAACTGCGTGGTGTAAATAAAACTTGATAAATGCAGTTTCAATGTCACAGTATATGTAACTTTACGTATTTGCTGCGTATAATATGGAAACATAAGGGAACTCTATATTTTTATTCTCTAAAGACAGTTTAAGCTGCTACAAAATTTCAATAAAATCGGTTCAGTAGTTATTATGTGACGGAGTAACAAACATTCAACCTACTCAACTAAATTGCTCTAGGTACCTAAAAAGTCTAAACTACTGCCATATCAAATTTAACCATAATCAGTTCAGCAGTTGTTGCGTAAAGGTTTTACAAAAATATACATATCTAAGTACATATAAGTATCTATAAAGTAAGAACCTACCAAATACGAACTTAAAACTTATAAACCTATATATTTTGTTTGTTTTTGCACTAAATGAAAATACCTATATTATGATTAATAATGTGTAGGTAGGTACCTACCTATCTATATTTTCCATAAATTCAAACAAAGTTTCCTTAACAATGTCTTCTGTGATGCTCTACCATGAACTTCAATTTAAAACATCGGCTTTTTATCGTCTGAGTGGACGTTGTTAACTTTATTACAAGTCCGAGGTTTTATTTGTAATAAAACTGAAGTATTCTGAAACTACTTATTGTATTCGCAATAACGTCAAAGTTAAAAATTGTAGAGACATTATGGGCACTAAAAACGATACTTCAATGAAATGTGCTAATCTTAAAAGTCTTTTTAATAGTTTCCTTTTTATTTTAATCTTCGCCGAAAATGAATCGACCTTATGAAGTGAGAAGTGAGAAGCTCCAAAAGGAAAAAAAAGAAGGAAATTACACTATATTAAATAACTATAAGCATTTCGTACTAAGTTAATCCTTAAGTATCCATTAAGATATCTAGGTATACTCAGTATGGCCGTAAGAGATTCTAATAGAAAAGCTCCTTAATCCTTACCCGCTCTACTAAATAGAATTAGTAAGCATGTCGTGAACCGTGACGTCACTACATGCGGTAATGCAAACTTGGCACTGATTCTGTTTATCCCGACACGCGGCCATGTATTTGGCTTTTTTCACGAGTTCACGTTCACAATGTCTGTTGATAATTAATATGAAAAAAAGACGTAAAAATCAACATGTTCTGCTCATATGAAGTCAACATAGAAATTTCTCACGAATGAAACAAATTATGCTTGTAAAGAAACATGAAAATGTTACCTCAATTTATAAGTATTACAATATTGTTGTATTTCTGAAACGATGTAGATTGTACAGTTAAGGTAGAGAGTGCATTTTCATCATGCTTAGTCATGTACGGCGCGCTACCTGACGATGAATAGTAATACCATTTAAATACTACTCGCCAATAGATGGCGTTTATGAATAAAGATGGACCAGCCATGATTATAATTAATCTTGAGATATCGGTGCTAAGCTACCTTCTACAAAAGTTTCGACATGTACTACTAGATGTCACTTTTACAGTATAACTGTAACTTACGATACGACTCTTGATAATAATAGAGGGCGCTGGTTTCCACTCTAGTTGTGTCAGACGTCCGCGTTATATTAATTTTGTTGTTTTTACCTACCTAGGTGGTAGCTCTGTGCTTGATTTCATGACTTAGCAAAATGTAAATAAGCTGTAACTTAGATTTAATTGTGTAACAGGGTATTAATTATAAAATCCAAGTAAAAAACAATCTTCAATGTTTCTTTTTATTTAAAAATATAAAACTATATTAAGTAGCTATTTGTTATTATTTTTAAGTAATTACAAATTAAATACTACAAATAGGTAAGTTATATTACTAATTTACAAGATCTTATGTTTATTTACAATTCATATAAATGATCAAAGTTCTATCTATATTTTATATCGTTTATGTAACTTAGCAATACCGGGAAAAATACCATACCGTGTAAGAAACCCAATATTACTAAGCTGAATAACATTCTGAAGAAGAAAACTTCTATGATCTCCGTGTACGAGAAAGCTAAGACAATAATCGGGATGTTAGTTAAGGTTATGCCCGTTATTACAGTACCTCCAATGCGTTTCAAAGCGTCAGCTATTTTGTCTTTGGGAGGTGCTTCGCTTGTAGCGTAAGCGTAAGCGACGTGACTGCAGAACTCAACAGCTATACCTATTGAAACAATCAGATTGATGCATGATACAGGGTTCAGTGGAATGTTCCACATGTACATAACACCCATCATGTTGACAACGACCATGAACACGCACACCATCAACGCTAAAGAGATCATCACATTGAAGCCAGTAGCTATCAAATTTATGATCAACGTACCTACGAGACAGTAGGCGATGAATTTGAAAGTATCCTCCCACATAGTCAAATATTGCTCGAAGAAGACGTTGAAAACAGAATAGGGAAACACCTCGACGTCAGTTCCAGTTTGTTCCCTGATCACGGCCGTGATGGAGTCACTGATTTCGTACCCGTTCCGCACTGCAGCTATGTAGTCCTGTGACGTAATGATGGTGGAGTGATACGCCATGAAGTTTGTATCCTGAACGATCGCTCGACCCTCAGAATCGAGTATGTAGTTAACATTAGTGTAGTAGCTAGCTAAGCCGCCTTTGTTGCACGTATCTGTAGGCTCATCTTGCAGGAAGAAGGGTATGTATTTGTAAAACGCCTCGCTGCCGGGTCTGAGACCGTTGGCGTACTCCCCACTGTCTATAGAACAATATACGCATTCAGGCGCGTTGCTGATGCTAGGACAGAAGCTTCCGTCTGTGACATTGTATTTGCAGCAGGAGTTGGCTAACGAAGCCCAATCGAAGAAGTCGTCTAACCAAGAATTTGAGCTTCTACTAATGTAGGTTATGTCGCTGTACTGGGAGGATAAGAATATTTGAGTAGTCAGAGAGTCATCTCGGCACATCTGACTGCCGCAGATCACATTTTGGTGTTCTGGGTTGGTAAAGTTCAAACCTCCTTTGAGTACGAAGTAGATAGGCGGACCGAGAACCATCAGCTCGTTGACAGCTACCAAATAACGGTACACGTAAGAATCCTTCGGTAGAGCCATCTCCTGATCCAAGCCTATTTCTATTTGGGGTATCAGAATGATGCAGATCGACAAGAATGTCATGAAGACGAGAGAAACGACAAATTTTACTTTCCAATTGAGAAGAAATTTGGCGTACGGCGTCATCAACCTTCGGGTCACGCTTTGGTAGGGCCTGCCGTCTTGAAGCGGCTGTTCGTCGTTCAACACCTTCCTTCGAATACAACAGAAAACATCGAATCTACTCTGTTTTGATCGCTTGTAATCTATTGCTAAAATTGCGACAATCGCAGTTATTTGGAAAAAGAAGAGCACACCTAACGATATCGTCGCGAACAAGGCGAAAGTTCTTACGGCGGGGAAGTTGGCTAGAGTCCCAATCGCAAAGCATGTGATTTGAGTCACAGAAGATACAAACATTGAAGGGCCTATTTTACTCATCATCTTAGAAAACACGAAACACTTTTTCTTTTCGAAACTATAATTTTCATTGAAGTCATCGTAATCTTTCAAATTATCGTCTACCTCCTGAAGTGTATTCACCATTAAGAAAACATTATCCACACCTACCGATAGTATGAAGAACGGAATGACATTCACAGCTAGTAATGTAATAGTCACTTGAGCGTACCCTAGAATACCCAGTGCACATCCGATAGCCATTAGTACTATTATAATAGACGCAATCGCTACACTGATTTTGCCCTCTGTTAAACACGATTTTAGGCTTCTAATATTACCTAATGCTAGAATAACGTATATAAACATGAGTAGATAACTTATAGCGATCGGAACAGCTTCTGCTTCTGAAACTCTCTGAATCTCATCTTCGATCGATCTCTCTGCCCCAAAGGCGACGTCTATAAATTCTGATTTCCAATTTTCCTCGTAATCGTGCATAAGATCAATGAAACCGCTCTCCCACTCTAGTACTGGTATTAAGTCTTCATTATTCAACTTATTATTGATCGGGAAATTCATAAGCAACGTATTCGCTAGTAAAATATTATCACCGTCGTATCCTCCTACGACCATTTCTGGGTCTGCCCCACCTCCCCAGGAGGCCATGCAGCCGAACGAAAGATAATTGTTCAAGCAATTTTGAATTTGAGTTAAATATGTTTCGTTATTCACAACTCTGCTGGGGAAATAGGTACCCACAGACATCATTGAACATTCCTCTAATTTCTCTTCAGCCCCCACCGCCCGAAGAGGTGCAAAACAAACGTTTTCTAATTTGACACCGCCGCTATCTCTTCCGATATTTAAAATAGCGTCTTCCAGTTTGATCAATTCTTCGATCGCTTCCACTCGATAGGCCGGACCGTAAGTCGTGTTGTCGACCATAAAATTATCCAGGTTGAAGGTCAGAAATACTTGCGAAGCGCGATAGAACGGTCCGAATCTAGAGTTAAAATAATTGAGCTCTTGTCTAGAACGAGATGCGGGATCGGACCAAAGTTCAAGCGGAGAGGCAGACAAATTTACTTGAAATATTCCCATACACAAGGCGATGACGATCCAGCTGGATACCATCAGCACCAGCACGGGACTTCCCGCAGAAAACGCTCCGAGGTCCCCAAATATTTTTTGGAAAATCTTCGTCGTCGAATTCACTTTATATTTATATTTTTTCTCGTCACTCGCTAACGGTGCGTTCTGTATTCTTTTCTTCTCGAACATGGCCAGAACTGTAAAAACTGCTACCGCAACGACAAACCATACGAGTCCCAAAGAAAACCCGATACAATTCAACGAGAATACGGTGCAGACATCCGGTACCGTGGGTTCATTGCCTGTAGGGCAGGTCGATATACAATCTATGCAACTGCACGGTATGTCACCTTCTTCGGTTTCATAGCAGAGCGGCGCTTCTGCATTCATAGAGTCTTCCTGTGTTTGCGATCTTATGAAGTTTACTTGCACGGGCGCCAGCGGATTAACGGACTGGTCTCCCGTGAACCCGAACCAAGCGTCGGCGTCGCAGACTGGCGCGTTACCACACATGAGGTTTATAGCCGGCATACCAGTCTGAGGGACGAGCACGCCAGCGCAGGAGGTGTGGGCGTTGTCCAGAAAATCGTCGTGCACTCTGTAGTTGATCACGTTGACGTACTCGATGCCACTGCTGTCAGTTTCGACCTCGATCTCGATGAACCGCGACTGGTCGGGAGAACAGTTCATTTCGCATATCTGGCGGGCAAAGTTTCGAAGGCATCTCGGACATCTCCCCAAAATGCTGTCGGCCAGTTGCAAGCTCTCCTGCATTTTATGGAGCTGAATTTTGCTGCAGCACGTTGTGATGTCGTCTTCTGCTAATCTATTTCCTTCTGCGTCATAAAGCAGAAATGGACACCTTGTTTCGATTATATGCAGGACTTCTGCCCTATCCGCTTCTGTGAGATTTTGGAGCAAATTCGGGGCTACATCATTGTAGGGGCAGGGCTTAGCGAATCCGCCGGCTTCAGTACACTCGTCGTACATAACACATTTTGCCGAAACACTGCACACAAAACTCAGGGTCAGAATCAGAGCTGCACAAAAGTTAATTTCTTTCATGATGACACAGTTGATATTACACTAATACATTTATTCGGCCACTACCATGGATGAGCGTTTGAAACTATTGTACAGACCCATATGCCCAAAAACGCGTATTACTAATAACTCTTTATACCAACTAATTCGATAAGATATCAGGTTTTTTGCATTTACACGCAGGTGCATGATAATATAGCCGATATTATATGAAGTAAAAACAGATAGATACCTATCTGTTTTATATTATATTCTGCCTAAAATAGAAAAAAAATTAGATAGTAGCCGATTCTCAGACCTACTGAATATACTTACACAAAAAATTTCATACGAATCGGTTAAGATGCTTCGGAGGAGTATGGTAACTAACACTGAATTTTATAAAGTTTATATCAACAAAATAATTACAATATACATCGTAGTTTAGTATCGTCACCATAGATTTGGATATAAAAGAAATTCGTCAAATAATAATAACATTCTTTTTGGTTTGTAATCAACTTGATGACTCGACGGTTTGGTATCTGGATTTATAGTTGTTGTGTAATGTGTATAAGTATATTATCTATTTATTGTACACGTGTATTGATTTTCAGTGCTCTTTGTTTTTACCGGAGACCCATTCGTGCCGAGGCCGAAATGTTATGCGTTTTAAAATGAAGAAATAGCCGAAAGTTAGCGGTGGCTGATATTGTCGCATCCAAGTCAATATAGCCTATAAATAAATAATGATGTAA
>DWAK01000164.1:0-13261 GCA_018230145.1 Lepidochrysops patricia
TTTTATTTATTTAATGTAAGTATGTATTTATATATGGTTTCAGATCAGAGAACTAGAAGTAATACCGGTGCTACTTGACTGCTGCAACATTGATGCCAGAAATCCATGTATCCTTTTAAATTTTAGAGTTATGACTAAGATAATAAAACATGAGAGAGTTAGTTAAACATAATCTATTAAGTCTCCTTTTGTATACAGTAAAGTTTCTATACAGAAACAGTAATAATGCAGTGGGTTATTTTTGCAGTACGAAACCTTTGTGAAAACTGCCCAGAAAATCAGGTATTTTATTTTTAGTTTCACTGCCTAAAATTATGTTAAAGTCCTCGTTACTGTTTTCTTTTACCTGCAAATTTACATGCATAGGTACTCAATAGGAGCTAAATTACCTTTCCGTCCTTTGTTGGATGTGTATTAAATAATCATTAAATATTATGTGTATATTGTTGTAAAAATGAGTATCATGACTATTTTCTATTTCAGGAGGTAATATCAAAGATGACTCTACAAGGTCCAATGGATAATGAGTTATTGCAGGAGATGGGCCTTACTCTGCACACTGATACAAATGACAATTCCATCAGAATTGTCCCATTGCAGAGAAGCTAAGCAGAGCCTCGTCAGTTTGCCGCCATATTATGAGATATAAATTTTTAGATTAGCGTAAATCTATATTATTATATTAAAACGTACGTGCCTAACCATATAGAAATAGATATAGCACTATGTAACAACCTTGTTATATTTATTTAATTTTATGATTTGTGATACTAGGGGCACCTAAAATATTCTGCTCATATACCTAATATATTCCCAATGCCAATAGTGATTAATTTATTGCTTTGTCGCCTATAATACTGTAGGCATTAAAACTAAAATGTGAAATTAAAAATTTATTCATTTACTTAAATCTTGTGTAATATGGAGTTTTTTATAGTTTATACCCTATAATGAGGGTATAATATACAACTATGAAAAACTCTGTCTTTCCAACTCTGTACTTTTCATACATTTTATCGGCTTAATTTTACATAAAATCTACACATCCTGCATGAGGCAAACCAGCAATTAAGTTACAACATTCACCACAATATGTATACCTATTATAGTAGGTTTGATTTTTTTTTCTATAAAACAGTACAAATTAGTACAGTGAATTGCTGTAGTTTTATTTCCATATTTTTATTTTTGAACGCTAGGTCAAGTTAGATAACAAGCGCGGGTAATAGACCAGCGACTTATGTCATACGTATTGGTGATTATGTAAGTAGCTTATACTCGTTTTATTCGTTCTTTGGTCTCTTTCATCGCAAAGCTGATGTGTACTCGCCTTTATCTGGAACCGGAGCCATCAGCATTCTGTGGTCCTAATCTTGTCTATGTTCCATGATATATGGTGGTCATAGAGTCGTGGTACTCTATGGTATCTCCTGATTGGGACGAACTAACCAAAAAAAAAAACTATGGTATCCTTTGCATGCTGATCGGGACGAATTAACGAAAAAAAAACTATGGTACGTACCTATGTGGTCTTACTTGACATTGACAGATAACGTCAATGTCAGACAGATCACAGATGTCAATAGGTACCTATTTTAAGATTTGTGTTCGGACTTCGGTGTAGGTGTCGCAAAAATAGTAACAAACTTATAACATGGTGAAAATTGCTTTACAAATAAAAGCTTCCTTGGAATGTATTGAAAAGTTGTATACTAACCATCCCCACTATCAATGGTTCCTAAAATTAAAATGCGGCAGTTGTGGAGAAGTTTCTGAAAAGTTCCATGACTTAACAGAATCAGATAAAGTCCCACAAAAACATAATAGATCGGAAATAAATTTGTTAATAAAATGTAAACTATGTTCCCGAGAAAACAGTATTGACGTCATCGAGGGAAGTAATGGTATGTAAAATATATTATTAAAAACCTGCAAACCATGTAGGTATTACATGCTTGTCATATTGTGTAGTTATGAGGGCTTTATGTTATATTTAAAAGAGGTTAACACTATTTTTTTTGCTTTTAGGTGCACTTACCAACAATGATACTAACAAGTTCAAAACAATTGTAATATTTGACTGCAGAGGGGTTGAGCCAGTTGATTTTGAACCTAAATCTGGCTGGATTGCGGAATCTGAGGAAAATGGTAAATTCATTACAAAATAAAATACTTGATTTACTTATATACTTAGATTTCTGTTCAGTTCATTATAGTAAGGTTGCAATGCTGCTGTTCACTCTTGAGTGTTTAATGAAGTCAGTACTAGAGCAACTGCCTGCATCTTTAAACAAAGCAAAAATAAAGAAAAAAAAAACATGAAAGAATGAGTATGAAGATAATTCTTGGGTATATTATGTTTCTAATCCACCTTAAAATGGATGTGTTGTGAAAAGATTGACAAACCTTTTCATTGCAACTACCTTATTAAAATTACTAGTTATCTATTTGATTTAAATATTATGCCTAAAAATTTTCACTTTTCAGGTAAGAAATTTAAGGATGTCGATTTGTCAGAGAAAGAATGGGCTGATTATGATGAGAAAAACCAAACATCAGTTGGAATTTATGAATTAGAATGGCAGTTCATTAAGGTTAAGTAATTAAAAAGAGGACACTTCTAGAAGAATGCATTTAACTATCATGTGAGTTATAAATATATTTTTTATTCTATATTTACAAATTGTTTTTTTTTTATAACAAACCTTTTCGTTTTATTAACTTAACCTTCAGCCCTCAAGCAGCAGCTGGCTACCACATAACAATTTAAATATCTATTGTGTCTGGGATTCCAGGGATCGAGGTATTAATAAAAAGGCCATAGCTAGTGAATATAAAAATTGAAGATAAAAATTGTGTCCTCATTATAACATGCAGAACACCAGATAACAATCTACAACTATACACTTGCTGCAGTTAGTTGCAATTCACTTGCTAGATTCAAGTGAGCGAATGTAACATTCAAACAATTATCATCAACATCAACAATATCACAGACTGCACAAATTGGCAAACAGTAAGTACCATCTGGTGGCAGAAGCAGAATATTATGTTATTTGTTTCAAAACCATGATCTCAATGGCAATCAAAATATCATTAGAATTTTTTCATTTGACCGGCATCAATAAGAAGCTATGATAGATGTGAAAAGGTTTTATCCCCATGCTGTTGGGTTTGTTTTGATACGTCATAACTTATTTTGCTGGGCAAAATAGAATGCTAGAAAATTTTCATGCTTTCTCAATTTAAAAATTTGATTCATGACTCATACAAAGTCCTACAGTTCCATAAATAATTTACCTATCTAGCTACCTGAATATCACGTCGTTCATATTTTGATAAACTTCGATAATAATATATTAAGTAGGTAACGTAATAAAAATATGAAATTAGTTTGCAAGTTACAAACCAGCGCAAAAACTGTTTAAACAAAAACGCACGATATTAGAATATTCGAGTATGCGATGTTACGATTAATTACGGAATAGGAAGTACAAATGAATCGTTGAAAGTGAAAAGTTACACACGAGTAACGCGGTGTTAGCGTAACGCTTGCGGACTCGCAGGGCGCGCTAAAATTAAACTGAAAAAATAGGTTATAGAGAGAGGAAATACTAGTAATAAAATCTAGATATCTATTTAACAGTTAAATAGGCAAATTGCAAAATAAATCATTGTCATATCTTAAGATTATATTTACAAAATCGATAAGCTTTTATACAATGTTATAAATTATTAAGTTATGTATAAAAATAAGTTATTCACTTACTAGCCTGATAGAAAAATTCAAAATTTGGCAAACTTAACAATACACGTTTCTCTAGATGTGCAAAGAAACAATTGCTGTGTATAAATTGTTATGAATCGTGTGAAATATATCACAGCACACATAGGTAATAATAATCTACGTTACTAGTTAGATGAAGATGAGGCCGATGTTGTCGTGGGTGCACTGTCTGATCGAGACGAGATACTGTTATATCCAGTGTTACCGTGAACCGTGACAGCGTGATGGGGAATGCTTGTTGACGAATTATCTGGAGGTGGCGTCACTACCTTTCCATCAGTAGATCTGTCTATGGTCACTTCGTTTTCTGTGTATCCTTCGTGCTCTGACGCTCCGCCCACGATCACATCGTCATTGATAATCTGAAAAGGATGATGAATGTACACTGGCACCTCCACTGGAACCTCTACCGGTACTTTTACTGGATACGGTACTTTAACAGGATATGGTACTTTTTTCTCAACTGGATAAGGCTTTGGAACGTAAACTGGTACTTTCTTCTCCACTTCTACCTTTTGTGGTACAAACACTTCGTATGGAACGGGAACTTTCTTTTCTACGGCAACAGGATAAGGAACTCTTTTCTCAACTTCCACCCGAACCGGTTGAGGGACTCTCACTGGGTACGGTTGTGGTACAGGTACCCTCACTTGAACGTGTTTTATAACTTCCACGGGCTCTTTTACTTTTACTTCCACAGGATAAGGCACTCTCTTTTCAACGGCGTACGGTTGCGGCACATAAACTTTAACCGGAACCGGATAGGGGACTCTCTTTTCTACCTCAACAGGATATGGTACCTGCTTTTCGACAGGCACTGCAACTTGAACTGGCACAGGCACCCTCTTTTCTACTTCAACCGGTACCGGCTGCGGCACTTTAACTTCCACGTGTTTCACAATGGGAACATGTTGTATTACGGGGTATGGCTTCGGTACGTATTCTTTTTCAACTACTTTATAAGGCACCGGATGTGGTACTTTAACTGCTACCGGATATGGAACCTTTTTTTCTACTGTTACAGGGTACGGTCGATCTACTATTTTAATTTTCTCCACTGGTACTGGAACGGGGACTTGCTTCTCCACCGGGTATGGCTTTGGCACTTCTACTTTGACTGGAACGTTAACAGGTTTCTCCACAGTTTTTATGTATCGGTGATGGTGATGATGATGATGGTGTTTAATTTTGGTTACAATTTTGGAATGACTTTGACTAGCTTCTTGTCTTTGGTCTTCGTATCCGGACTGTAATGGAAAACGACTTTTCGATTTTTTATGCCCTTGATAAATAATTTTTGGACGCTGTTCTGAAGGTTCGGCAGCATACGGATTTAAAATTGTTTTAGGATTGTTGTCAAGGGAATAAGCAAATGGATTCAGTAAAACTTTTGGTTGTTGTTCAGTGGCGTATGCGAATGGATTTAAAATAGACTTCGGTCTTGTTTGTGTGGCATCTGCTAACGATGCATATACTGTCCTAGGATTGTCTTGAGAGGCATACGCAAAAGGATTTAAAATCGACGATTGCTCTTGCTTGTTGACGTTTGCGTGTTTCTTTTTACGAAAAAAAACCATTTTGTTCCCAACTGCTGCCGCTCCACCCTGTAGAGGGTTATTCATTGGAAGTATTCCATATGGTTGTAGGTACAAAACGTTTTTATTGTCAGTATATTCTGCCTGGTTATCGAAAAATACGTCGGATCGCTCTTTATCGCTTCGATCAATTGATCGCTTGCTTATGCGCGTCCTTGACGGTTTCCTTTTAGGATATTGATGGGGGACAATCGGTATCCAATCATTCGGCTCTATTTTAGAGGCTTGAGTTGTTCCGTTTGTCTTTGGCGCTCTCGTTATCCTGCGATAGCTACGCGTTGTTGATTGTGAAGTCGTCGAGGTAATGGGCTTTTCAGTGCTTGCATATCTCACTTTTACTCGACTGCTTGAAACTGCAAGGTCTGTTTTGTTTGAGACATTATTTTTTAAAAAATCTGTTGTAGCAGAGCTGTTTGAAGAAGTTGAATTATTCTTCTCCAACATTCTTTTCGGCCAAATCCTTTTCGTTCTTAACACTCTAATAGTCGTGGTCGTCGGGGTGGTAGTTGATGTTGTCGTAATGTTAATAAACTTAGGCGGTTTAACAAAGTCTGTGCGGATTCCATTTATCGTCTGGATCGGAAGACTAAATTTAGGACTATTTATAATTGAGTTTTTGCCACCCGGCGGTGAAAATCCTTGAGGCCTGTTTATTGTCGGCGAGTATTGAGGAGTTTGCATTTTATTCCCATGTTGCATAGGGACAACACTAGGAAACTTATACACTGAGTTCGATAATTTCAATGGTTCTTTGGTGTAAACATGCACCGGCGGAGCTTGAAGCTTTTTTGCTGGATTGAAAAATTGCGGAGGTAGATCATAGAAGTACTTTTTATCGGGCGTTAAATAATTCGGCGGTTTGCTTGGCGGCCTTTGCTCCGGAATATACGTTTGGTTTGATATCGATGTGAGGCCGGTTGGTGGTTTGATGATTTTAGGTCCATTTATTACAGTTAGCGCATTATTTTTCGTCTCTATTGCCAATAAGTCTTCGAATACACTGGTTTGTGCGTTTACGACACGTTGATTGACGACGATCGCTAACGCTATGATCAGGAATGCCGTCTGAAAAAGAAATTTAATTATTCAAGTATAGGTATGTAAACAGAATTTAAAAGAAATTTGGTCCCATATGTAAAAAAAGTGTGTATGTTTTTTTGTTCTTCGAATTTGTTTGCTCTACTTAGCCTAACTTAGCTTTCGATAAAAATAAAAGTGATTTTAGATAGGTGCGCATTGCAATAATTTTCTGTCGTCTGAACCGTCAATGCGTAAACTACACTCACGCGATCATCGTACAAGTCTTTCCGACGTTTCTCGCATTATATATGTTACTGTTTTTATCACTGACCTTGTCCTTTTAGTTATTCTATTAATATATGTATTATATACTATTGTAACGATCCATATCTCTTAACGATTCGTTGCTTAATGTCTTTAATACATGTAAGTTTGTTAAAGACAATAAGCAGCGATTCGTTAGATATATTTTAATTTATAGATACATTTTGCCCAATGATGAGTTACAAGTTTCAGTGTCTTGTTTTCCATTTTATTTTATTCATTAACATAGGTACCTCCATAATATGTACCAAACACTAAATAAAATATCGGCCACTTCCTCCTACCTTACGATGATTTCACACTATGTTAAGAAAGATATTGATTTCTTTGCTCTGTCTCCAAATAACACTATTTTATTTTAATCCAATACAAAGTCACATCACATCTTTCACTACACATCAGTTCACTCATAAACGGTGGCTATTTTTGGGATTTCGCATAAGGGTTTACCTACCGATAAGTGTTGCATAGTGCGTGACGTTCTCGATTGTAGGCTTGTAAGTACGTAATAGTCGGCGGCAGGAAGACTCATTCACTTAAATAGTATAGCGTGATGGGCGGATAACTTTCTCTGCCAATGCTAATAACAAACGCTTAAATTTTTACAACAATAGTAAATTAACCAAATTCGAACAATGCAGCCCTTTTTTTCGGTTGTTTTGTGATTGGATGGACAAATCCATGGGCCATCCCGGCTAGTGGGCAATGGTCTATCCGATAGGAACTATCAACAAAGTCACAGTTAGACCATTCGTACTTATAGTCCCCAGGCCGCCGAAAAAAAAATTTTTGATTCATACAAATTTAACACTTCGTGAGTGCTTTCTTGGTGCTTTCCTTGGGATGAGATCGACAAACTTTTCCAATCCATAAATTTCAGGGTTACCGCGTTTTTGAATGCTCGACTCCCGAAGTATTCCAGGCGGTGGACACTCCATATACAGCATGATTTTTGCCAGATAAGTATACCAGGTTTTTTAAAAATTACATTTATTTACTAATGAAATAAAAAAAATGAAACCTGTGTGTACGAGGAGTATAGTGTCGTCACATCGACACTTTGTGTGGTGCGTGACTCCTCGTACATACAAGTTTGATTTTTTGGTAACTTCCATATCTATATTTTTTAGATATTGGGTTTAAAACTAATAAAGTTATGAGTATATGGTGCATAATTTCCTATTTCCTTCCTTCCGCAAGTTCGTATTCAATATTGACTCAAATTACATAATAATGCAATCTGAGCACGCAAATGTATGCCGCACATAATAGCACCAATCACCTTAAATGGGTAATGGAAAGACTTAACTGTGAGAAAGCCATAATATTTAGAATATGTGTAAGTCTGTCGATGTAAATTACGAATGGCCAGCTTGGGTAAATACTACTTCACAAATAACCGGCGTGAAATAACATTTGCGTTTTGTTTCGCCGTGTTAGTGAGGATAACCGGAGCCCTCAATTTTAGGGGCGCAAGTCGTAACTCCGGAGGAGAGTTACAATTGTTTTATTTTGTGTTGCTTAATCGCTAACCATCAGGTGATTCGTCTGCTCGTTTCGTGGATGATTTCAAAAAAATTTCAGAGTCATCACTCAGCAATTAATTCATGGATTTTTTGTTCAAATAAAGTAAAATATTATCACTGTATCTCTTTTAATATTCTCAATCTGTATTTATCTTCAGGGAATCTGATTTTGATAATAGATCGAATTTCTTCACATGTGTAGCTTCGATTTAAGTCTGTATCATGTTTCCAAAGGTCTGTGATCTCTAACAGTTGGGCTTTCAGTAACAGAGGCATTTTGATGAATTTATTCCAACAGGTTATTTTCATTTCCAATTTTACTGATTCCTGAAAATTATAAAAGGTTTATTAATACATGAAAACGGCTTGACCGATTTGGCTGAAAATTTGTAGGGAGGTAGCTAAGAACTGGGAGAAGGTTTTAGGATACTTTTTATCCCCGTCGATTCCGTGGGACGTGATCTAAGGCGAAACAAAGTTCGCCAGGTCAGCTAGTTATTAATAACATCTCTTTACTTGTTTTACAAAATAGACTTAATGTTTAAGTTTCCTGAGTAAGAATGGTCATAGAAAATAGTGAAAAATTGAAATAAACTCTGAATAGTTTTTCAAATTCCCATTACAATAATAAGTAAACAATAATAGATGAAGAAACTTACACCTACCCCAAACATTGATAGAATTTCATCGATTGTGTCTTCAAATCTTATAGCAAGCATGTAAACCAACTCTTCACTTATTGGTTTGGTGTCAGCAAACATTCTTTGCAACATTGACTGGCAAAGAGCTTGTGCAAGAGTACATATTGACAGCTCATACATTTGCAAAGGCAAAACACTGTACCAGCAGTCTTTTAATTCTTTCATTAAAGTTATTGCATGATTCACAGCTCTGTCTAATACTTCAAATGAGTTGTGAGTCCATGGCAATTCTGAAAAATACAAAACATAGTTTAGTTACCTTGATAAAAATTAACCAGATACACACACATACACAATATATTGATATTACAAATTTCGAATAAAAAAAATTACCATTAGCTTCAATTTCTTGTATTATGACATTCTTCTGATTTTGTAAGTACAACGAAATCTTCTGTAATCCTACAGCTCGTAAGTCCTGAATACATTCTAAAAGTGTTGTTGTGAGACAATTAGCAAGATTTGTCGGGAGTGTGTTATTCCAGGGTGGACCGAGCAGGCCGTGAGCAAGGTAGAAACAATTGTTGAAGAATAATGCTGTAAATAAAAAACAGGTATTTTAAATAAGAATTGCAAAGTTCTTTGATAAACAAATAGGCAATAGTTCATTAACATTTAAACAAGCTGTTTAAAAATATGATTGTTTAAAGTGTTCTGTATGAATAATACATACCAATGTCTAAAGGACAACACTCTAAATTGGTTTTGAACTTCTTTGGCACAATACATTGGTATGTGACTGCTATGTCTTTTATATAAACCACAAGTTGCTGCCAATATTTCTCTGGCAACTTCATACTTTCTTCCAAATGTTTGATAATCATAGACATTATTTCTTTTACATTTTGAGATATAACACACTTAGGAAGATGCAATGGATTATTCAATATATCTTGTGTATCATCATACATAGATTCATTCTGAATATCTATTTCTTGTCCAACTGAGACCATACCATGTGAAAGACTTTGCTTAATTAAGTTGCGAATGTCAAATAACAATTTATCACATTTTTTGTCATACAACACACATTCAGTATCACTGACAAACTTATTCAATGGAGACTTATCAGCGTTAACAAATTTTAAATCAATTAAAAATTTATTGAATGAATCTAATTCCACAACTATATTTTTGTAATTTTCATAACTGCCATCACAGGATGGGAGATTATTTCTAATACAATCTTCAATTATTTTGTTAAAAAACTTATCACAAATAGATTCTGAAAATACTTCAATGAATGTTTTATCACATTCGAATTGAGAACCTAAAGTTGAATGCAGAAATTCAAAGATAGCTGTTAAGTTATTGAATATAGTATTGAAATTTGGTTTTCTCTTATCATTTATATCTATTTTGATGTTAAATTCGAGAGCACCAATATGATCTTCTGTAAAGATATCACAATTATGTTTTATAACATTATGAAGAAGGTTCCTTGTAAAGAAATTAGAGAACAAACCAAGTTCTGCATTTAGTCTCTCAGTAACATACAATGACTTGAGAATCTTTTGTATCAGTTGAGAGTCGTTTTGTTGAACTGATAATGAGTAGGTCATGTAAAAAGGTTCCCTTTTCTCTGTCCATTGAAAGAGGTCCTGCCAGTCAACACTCAATTGGGCCAAGTACATTGAAAGTTGGTTTTCACACTGTGATATAATATTGTTCAAAGCTTTATTAGCACTACCATCAAATTTGATGTTGTGTAATTTCTCCTGTAGATTTTTAACATTTAAAACAGCCTCAGCATAGTTATTGCGATAAAATTCGTGATTAGCTTTATCCAATATCAATTTACCCTCAACGACTGTGCACAGATCAAGAAAACTTGTATAGGCAGTATCCAATATTTTATGACTATTACTGAACTCTTCTCTTGATTCGATTTGAGCGAATTTCTCATGGAATGTTTTTATATCTGTAACAACCTTTTCGTAATCTACAAGAATATTATGCTTGCGATTCTTATAGTTTAATTGTTCTAAACTTTTAGTAGGCACGAAATTGAAATATGTATCGATTAAATTTTGGTGTAAGGCCCATGACAACATTTGCATCCGTTCCTGAAGATCTTTCACTTTTGTTAGCAACTCATCGCGATTTTTTTTATAATCTTCGGATGTTATTTTACCAACTTCATGAGGAACAGCACTAATTAAACTCATTTTTCTATTTTAATAAAGTTTAAAACTTTTAATGATTCAACTGCAACAGTTTGGAAGTTTGTTGAATTTCAAATTTAAAATTTTGTTTGACAGCTGCTGTCAACTGACAGCCTAATTTTTTTTCAGTAAACGGTAGTGCTCTACTACATTACATAGTTGAGTCGGTATTAGGAAACCCTATTTGAATAAGTAGCTTTGTTAAACAATTTATATAGTTAGTATAAGTTAGTATATTATTTTAATAAGCTTAGTTAAACTGACGAGATTGAATTGAGCACTACCTACACATAAATGTACATTTCGAAACAATGTAACTAGGGTGTATGTTTAATCAATTAAACATTGTTTCTGACTTATTTTTTTAAGATTAGAGGACATAAAGGCAGTCCCAAATAATTCAATATTTCACAATGAATGATATAGAATTGGAAAACCTAAGGACGGAATTAGATCATGAGAATTCCGTCAGGTTTGTAACTTAAATTTAAAAAGATTCATGCTTAAATAAAGGCACTTATTATTACAACTCGACTACTACTTATCACCTGCTGTTGACCAATTCCAGGGAATCAGCAGCCTGGCAGAATGGTGCTCTGGAAAAGCAAATCGTTTGTATGCAGGAAGAGTTACGCAAGGCCGATTATCTCTGGGACCATGATGATGATCTACAAAGAGAGAGCATAAAACACAAGCAACTACTTGAGGCTATTGATACATTAAAGGAACAGCTGCCTCTACTGAAAGAAAAAATTAAGAACGCCAAAGTCTGTGGACCAGGTAAAGTATGTGTGCCACACGCCACACCGTCAGCTAATAGGTATAATATTAATTTGAATACTAGGCCAAATAATTATAAAGAAGCTGTGGATGAAACCAGCAGCTATAGTGTGTGCGCAATACACTCTCGTCCTTTATTTTTTACTAGGCATGCTTATGGAAAAGATAATATATACCTACCTAGGTAATATCTTGAAACTCTGTTACAGATTGCAAATTAAAACACGATGATCTCAACATCAATTTAGATATACTAACACCAGTAAGTATTATTATACAAACTATAACACGTTTTTCACAATATAGTGGATTTATCCACTATATTATGAAAAATTCTATATTGTAATAAATGGTTTTTTTTAGGCTGAGTTATTGCGTACCGTGAAACGCTTCGAAAGGCTCAAAACAGATCTAATTAGTACTTTACGTAGCAAGGAATGGAGACTGGATTCAGAATCTAAGGTACCTAACTTTTTATTATGTTTCATATAGATAACAATAGGTACATGAACAGTATTATGCTTAAAAATTAAATACTTAAGTAGGTACTAAATATTTTTTTCCAGCTATTTGTAAGAGTAAACGATCAAAGAACATATTTGCAAAACGAACTCATGATATGTCAAAACAATATAATGCGCTTGCAAAAGAACGGACCTTATTTCAAGTAAGTGTCTTCATTAAAGTGTTTTAGTACTTATATAATATTCTTATATTCAAGTTAATAGTCCCAAGTATTAAGCCACATACATTTTTGCTTAGAGAGTATTGCTAAGCCTAGACACAATATAACTCTATGATTATTATCTTTCAGAAACGTGTCACGTAAGTCTGACGAAAGGATTATAGACCCTAAACGTGGCCCGATAAAGAAAATATTTGGCAACGAACGCCTGCCTCCTCTGGTTACATAGTCAATTATATTACACCAAGTAAACACTGTCTTGTAGCCAAATTGCAACCGTCTCGAAGGACCATTTAGAGTTAAGAAACACGTCACATAGGTACTCGTTGAAGCTGTATTAAGTATATTGTCTAATAGGTACACTTATATGGTAGTAAATAGATTTTTGCAATACATTATTCATATTAGGTTGGTAGGCTTAAATAAAGCTAGGTTTCATAAACATCATCTTAAAATATAGACGGCGAAAGGTACCCTTTATCAGAGTTAAATATCAAAGAAATCACGTTTATTGTGCAGGATTTAGAGAGAATACTAGGCTCTACTTTTAAAGAATAGATAAGATGTCGATTCGGACCATAATATCACGTAGGTACCTATTAATCTAGTCTATAAAAATTGAAAATTTAAAAATGTGTGAGAATTAGAAACACAAGTAATTAAATAAGTATATTTATT
>DWAK01000165.1:0-13255 GCA_018230145.1 Lepidochrysops patricia
TGTACGCTTAAATCTTTAAAACTACGCAACGGATTTTGATGCGGTTTTTTTTTTATAGATAGAGTGATTGAAGACGAAGGTTTATACGTATAATATAGTATCAGCACTGCACCCGTGCGAAGCCGGAGCGGGTCGCTAGTAAGCTATAATTTAAACTTTCTAGTCGGTATTCTATATCCACAGAAGGTCAAAACGAAGAAAAAAACGTAGGTAGGTAATTTATTACTAGTTTTTCTGAAAGTAGGCAGCCCTGGTCGACAGGTGTCGCGTGACCCGCGAAAGCGAGCAGTTTATTGACATCGTTTTTCATTTGCTTACTTATCTATTTAGGGTCAATTCATAATTTGAAGCGCAACGAATCGAAAGAGTATAGCAAAATCGCCCTTATGTCTTCACAGTAATGTCCATTTTACCCTGTTAAATAGTATTGTACAGATGCGTTAGTATACGGATGTGTGTTTTTCCTTCTTATCGGAAGGAATATTTTCATTACGCGGTATAGCATTAAGTATAATACCGAATTTGTTATTATAAATTTGTTATTATACTGTCTCGTTTCGTGTGAATTGACTTATTATTATAAAGTATAAAGCTCTGCAGAGATTCGCTCAAGCAGATTGTATAACTTCACGTGTTAAAATTGGAAGTACGTAGTACCCTTAATCTCATGTAACGCTAGTAAGAACTGACCCTAAAGCCGGTAAAAAGTTCTCCCCCCTCCAATGCCTCGCGCCGCTTTATTGTTGTTTCGTGTTTTACTTGCCTCCCCCCGGCGGGGAGTTAATGAAACGTTTTCAAAGCTTGTCAACTTGCTGTTCTTGGGCATCAGAATTAACTTTGTGCTTTTGGATGTTTTCACTAAGCCAGAAAATAGCTTTAGTAATAAAATTTTTATTAAGTTTCAAGCCTTCTCTGATAATTATTGGGATCATTAGTCAAGTATTGACTTGGAAAAAGTACATTATTAACACCCCATTAGGTGTCAAGAGAAGATGACTCAGAATTTTCTTTGTTAACTCTTGGCGTATGGCCTGCTTTTTATCATTTTGTGATCGTCTTGTGAAACCGTCTTATGTACATTAGCGATAGCTGTGTATTTTTACTGTTAATCACAATATCGGTCGAAACTGAATCTTGTTAATGTGTCCTTTTTTGTAGACCAATCGTCTAGACCTGAACTTACGTGACGGCGGTTTCCATTCCAGTTGCTGGTGGGCAGCAGCGGTGCGGCGGCGACGTCTCCGGACGCGGCGGCGCCGCTGTCCCCCGGGGGCTCCGGCGTGGGGGGCGGCGCCCTGAGCCCCGGCGCCGGCAGCCACGCTAGCACGCCGGCAGCGCCATGCTGCGACACGCCGCGGCCCGTCATCACGGACCCCGTGTCCGGGCAGACGGTCTGCTCGTGCCAGTACGACGCCCGCCTGCTCTCCTCCTACCCGCGGCTGCCGAGCGCGGCGGTGTACGGTGCCCCATACCCCTCCACGGACCAGAACCCCTACCCCAGCATCGGGGTGGACAGCTCCGCGTTCTATTCGCCGCTGGTGAGTTTCTAGTTTAGGAGATATCTAGACAATTTTTCAAATTCTCCATTAATTCTCCTTAAGCCTGCCAGTTGGAAATCAAAATTCAAAGAATCATCGATATTCGAAATTTCGGTCGAAATTTTACGAGGTTAGTGATATTTGGAAGACACGAGGCGATGTGTAAAGACACGGCGCGGCGAGGTGTGGTAGCGTGCGGGCTGCGAGTAACCGGTCCCTGAGCGCTGGGCCAGAAAACCACCGACACCTCGGCCCTCGCCCTCCCGCCCGCCCCTCCCGCGGTCTCCCGCCGTCCTGTCACGAAACATTCATATTTCAACTCGAAAATACATTCCAAAAGCGACCGCTTATTATGGCAATTATTTCAGCGCAACGTTCGAACCGCTAGCGTCGTCGCTTCGTGAAATCCGATTTATTATTGCGTAAAGAAGAGGGTTATACGGGTTTAGCACCTCGTCTCGTAGAAAAGGGAACAAATGAGCGGCCGTGTGGGATCCTTAATCCCTATAAGGTTTCGACAGCCGAGATCTACTGTATTAACACGAGGACCGCAAAAAATTTGAGCGTCATTTTTGAGACATTTTATTCGATTCAAAGGTAATATTGGCACACGTGAAATCCGCTAAGCCTGGAAAATCGTATCAAATAAAAGATGCCACAGTTTTTGACGGGACGCTTTAATCTTTCGGCTTATTGTTGCGATCGTAATCTGCGATTTGGTCTCGGTGTGAATCTGGCTTCAGTTTGTAACGTAATTGTTGGTGGTAATTAATGCGGGTCGGCTCAAACGCGTGCGTTGACCCTGATTATGTATAACATAATTGCGGATGCATCATGATCTGTGAGATCTCTGTCATTGTATTTAACGATGTGACCCGCCGGTTTAATAACAGGTGTTTGGATGTAGGACTGTATCTATAGTGTGACGGTATGTACTGCACGACAGGCCGGGCCGGTTCCGTGCGAGCGACAATTTAGCGAACAATGAGGACGCTCCGCCGCAAATACACCGGCTGCCTTCCTAAGTCTTCCTGGCGAGGAGTGCAATTTTCGACCCTCTCCTTGGGTGGTAGGCGTCGATTTGCCGTGGCAGTTCTCGTAACCCTTTGCGAGTGAAAATATTCAACTACCATTTTAGTAGACGCGCAACTCCGGTGGCGCCGTCTCGCAGCGGCAACTCGCCAACAATAACCAACGCCATCTTTTATCTATTGTACGCTTTGATAATCAATAAAATGCTTACTTTTTGCCTTCGCGTGGGCGTTTTCATCGAGCGTCGATTTTATATTAAGTGTATCAATTTTGTGCTGAGATTTATTTTCAACTGCGTCGTTTGTGTCAACGACGTAATATTGTATCTGTTGGCTGTTTGCGCTTGTTCTCCAACTGTTATACCTGTAATGTTTTACTAGATATTTGATTTTTGATTTTGTCTATCTCTTGGTTGTTACTTATACAAAAATTATTATTAGCATTCATCAATATTATCTTGAATTTCATCAATATCATCATCGCCACTGTCTTCCTTATTCCATCCATCACAAACTGGGTTCTTGTGAAGTGTTGCTGATGATGATGGGTATAATGTTATGTTATTCATAGACCATGAGACACGTTGGCTCTCTATATACGGAATGAGTGGAGAGCGGTATTCCAGCAAAAAGTCGCCAATCCCCATCGATATGGAGCTGCCATTGGCCGACAATGTCACTTTTTGCACTTCACCTGAGAATTATTCAGAGGTGTTGGCCCAAAATGCCTGAGAACTTTTGTTTCTTTTCCACTCTTGTATCTAGAAACGGTTCTTAAGTCTTGAGCTATAAATCTGGTGTCCCATTAAAAAGTATTTTGTGATATCTTTTTGCTTTTTTATATTTATTCGTAAATTAATTTGGATAGTACGTACCGTAAAAATGGATACAATGTACCGTACTTATTTACTTAGTTGCAGTACTTATTTATTTTATTAAGATTCGGAAAATAGTAAGTAGGTGATTGTGATTGTGATTTGGATTCGATTTCATTTGATTTCAATCCAATGATTTCTTTCAAAAATACTCGGGACGGAACTCCAAAACGCAAGCTCGATTCGATTTTAACCGGTTTTTGTGTATCAAAACAATTTTATTAGCAACACTTCATTAAGTTGACCAAAATGGCGATTGTGGCTGTAAAATGTTTCGTCAGCTTGCCGGCCGCCACATCTGCGTGGCGTTTACGGCGGAACTGCCACATATCGCCACACTTATTGCCATTTGCCACCTAATATCTAACATGTGCCGTATAATAATTGATACCGGTTATCACAGCGAGTGCGGCTCCCCGGCTACTTTGTTCACAATGACTTTGTCCCTTTATTCGAAAACGAATATTATGTCTATGTTCATTTGTTGCCCTTAAGTAAATGTAAGTACCTAATTATTATTTGTTTTATGAAGCTATATAGTCTATAGACAATATATTTTCATTAAAACTAGCCAATTCTACGATAACAATTTTACTCCCTTCAGCATTTTCCAGCTATAAAGCTGCGAGGAAACATTGTCTGGAGGCCTTTTAAATTGAAACAGTAGGTTTAAAAGTGTCTCGAAATAAATAGGATCATTTAAAAGTTAAACTGAGTGAGTTTTTTTTACTCCCTTATCACGATTAAATTAAAAAATTCGATAAGGCTCCGGGAGCCCGAACAAAACATCAATTTGAATACTAATCTGGAGTCAAAGAGAATAAGTGGAGAGTCCAGGGCCGGTGCGAGTGGGACAGCATGCGGGGCCCGGCGTGCGCGAGAGCGGGACGGGCTGAGGTGGACTGGATCGCCATTAAGGTGTTAATGAGGCCTTATTAAGCCGTCCTCCTGGGTGGTCGGCCGCCTTTGTTCGTTAATTAGCAATCCGCTCACTGTAATTGTCAAATACTCGACCCTAACTCGCCAATACTGCGATTACAGGACTCATTCGCCGAAAATCTTCATGACCTAGTAAAAGCATAATACTTAATTAATAATACAACAAGTCTCTGCGAGGATCAAAAAAGGCTAATGTGTAAATTTTGTTGATTTTTTTGTTATTTTCAAAATAAGAGATAATTAGGTACCCATCTTTACTTATACTCATATTATGTGGTACATAATCGGGAACTTAGGTCTCTCTTATATCTTTATACGTTAGCATAGTTACAGAAATTCTTAAAAGATGAATAAAAACATCACAAAAATTATATAAAAAAAACATCGTTGTAGTCGGTACTTACGTACCTATGTTTATTTTGACATTGTTCGCAGACGACGAAAACATTAACAACGAAAAGTAAAGAAACTTTCGTCTACTGCACTGTTGTGTCAGCTTAGCTTTAATAACAGCAATTCGTTCGTAAAATGTTAGCACCGAGCAGTTCTTAAACTTTCACATACCGCGTCCGTGCTGTAAAACATATAATTATTTCTATAAATTATTATAAAAACTTATAAAATATAACATTGTACTGAACATGAAACATTAACATTTTAGATAATGTTATAGCAGGTGGAGAATAAAGTGTTAATTTTGTAATAAAAATATGAGATTAAAGTTAATGACAATCTTTCGTTATTTTTTAACAAATATATTAACGCACACAATTAAGTTATTTGGGCCTGTTTACACCAAGTCGCGACGGGATGAAGCACGATACGGATTGTATAACATTTTTTGTATTGCACCATATGAATTAACCATAGAAGTCTTGAAATACAAATCATCACTCGCATAGCTAACTAGAATTAGACATAGACACAGTCATGTTTTACATTGTGTAGTGTAAGTCGTAAATCGACCGGACCACGATATATTACCGGGCTACCTAATTAGCGAAGTTAAGTGGGCAAGGTCGCGGGCTTTAATTGGTCTCGATGGCTCGATCTTAAGATACAGACTCATTCACTCATTAGTAGCTCTGCTAATACTATAATGCTACTTAAAAATATTCAATTGCTGAGAGACGAATTCTGTTAAATATATTTTATTGATATATTCGCGATATGATCTGGATCCGGTCGCAATCTAACTCTTGTAGTTAAGTCTCGTACTCGTCATACATACATACGGCAAATGCAATAAACATGTGAACGAAATCATAAATCAAAGCTCAACATGAAATTGGTATCCTCTTAATTTGTCAACTTAAGTCAGGGTAAGTTTATAATATTGAAATTCAAGGTGAAAAGCTAGAGTTAAATATGCAGCCACGCTTAAAATGCAGCCAAAAAGCGTTCTTATCTTGGAAAAACAAATCAAAGCGAAATTGCAAAGCTTATCATGTGGAATACTTTATAAAACTCGCTGTATTACTTAATGAAGGCTAGAAGTATGTCGCATATAACAGACGTACATAACGTGCATGTCACATACCTCGGTATTGGTGGAAAATTGCTTTAATTGCAGGATTACTGTACCGACATACACCCAGCAATGCGCCGCATAACAAACACATGTCATTTTTTCCCCGCGCCTGCACTGTGATGTTGTAAATAGAAATTGTTAAAAAATATAATATTGACCATAATTATTGTAATTGCACATGACAATGGCGACGTAAAAAGTAAAAACTCGATTGCAGATTACACAAAGTTATGGATTTCATTATGAGCTTCACGCTTATAACTTTTTGTTTTTAAAAGCTTGTAAGTTTATCGTCATGTTACTAGGTACTGAATGCTGGTTGTCCTCTCATCCTTTCGCACTTAAAACGCTGATTGAGATAAAAGACTGATTAAGATAAAATTTTGTACGGAGATACTGTGGGATCTACAACGGTGATAGTTTTGTAGCGGAAAAATATACGGTTCTCTACTTATCAAAATTTTCCAGCGAGAAAGTGGCACATTAGCCACTAGTGGAAAAATAAGGAAAAAATATTATCAAACACACAACTAAAATTTGGCATCAGATAGCTATTATGACTAAGGCATCCGCTAGGAGACCATTTTAGGAAATTCAACGCCAAAGAATGAAACAGTGTTTAATGTTTTTACGGAGTCTAGGGTTGTCACAAACATACAGTAATTAAGTATTATTATAAAACTAAATGATATGTCTGTCGTGAATCGTCGTCTGTCGAGAATGATCGTCAATCTTCACGGAAAATATTGTTTTGTTACTTTTTATTCAGATTGTTATCATAAAGATCGAAAATGTGCCTGCATCTATATGCAGGCACATTTTGTTAGGACAAGACCTATGTCATAATAATTATCATACCGCGACGGCAAGCGATGCTGAATTTTAAGAACATGATTAAAAATTGAACTTTATGAGCAAGATGACAATTTAATAGTTTGTAAGAACGGAAAGAATCAGCATCGTATAGCAGTAACATCTCTTCTTACGTACAGTTAATAAAGTCTAATTTAGAATAGCAAACTTAAAACTATAGCGTCGTATTGTGAACTGACCGCAAAGCGATTGTAGTTTGTACAACACGAGCGGCCATCGCGGTGGGTGGGCGTTATCATATTATCGGCGATTTGACACAAACGCACCAGTGATAACAGCAAAGCCGCCGCCAATGATTGACAGTGTTTGCGCTGATAGTGTGCGCCGGCCTTAACGCTTGACAGCTCCGTGTTGACAGTGTGCGCCGGTCCTAGCGCTATCTGTTTGCTGTTTAGATAGGCCACTCGAGATGCGTCTATTAACTCACACTAGGGTGCCAACTTGCCAAGTGTAAATCTGGCCAAAGCGGTAGGTGTCAAAGTGACATAGTCCCAAGATACGCGTCACCTACATTCGGATCGTATTTGCCTATGTACTGGTGTACCAGAATATGCACTTCGGTGGCTGCACAGAAGTGCTAGCGAACTCGCTCATAGAATCTCAGAAGTCCAAATCTTGTAACTCCTGTTAAATTCGGTAAGTCGGCGCATGCTGTCGCTCTTACGCTGACTCAATTTGACGTGTTTGTGAACAGCTATGCCGACACAGCAACCATGGTGCGAAATGACAAAATTTAGATAAGCGGCTAGTATATTAGCTGAGTTGTGGAATATTACTTATAAAATTGATAACTCTCATAATTACAAGAAAATTCAATACGACAAATTCCATACACATTAATATATTATTATCTTATCTCATTAATTTTAGTCTAGTCTATTTTACATTACGTCAATATCTCTACAATTAATTAGGGAGCGATAAGATGGAGGCAATAAATACTGGAAAACGTTAACGAAGGGCGGGGCCAATTTACGTTTGTGGGACGTATAAACGTAATAATAAACGTAATTTATTTTTAACGGAGCGTAACTTATACCCCGTAAACCAGACTTGGGCGTGAATGGGACAATATGTTGACAGCGTGAATTATGGACTGTCGAATACTTGTACCTACTAAATCATCGTCATAATCAGTCAGAGTAAGGAAAACTCTCCGACAGTTTAAACACTTTAGTTAGTAAATATTACGGTCTTGTAAAAGCGAAAGCGCAACTTGTGATTCGTCTTTAGAGCAATTACCTAGCACCTGAGGAGGTAGTACACCATTTTTATTTAACGCTACCCAGAGAGCCATAAAAAGTTTTTCGAAAATCTTAAAGAAGATAAAAGCATACAATGTGAATACACAATTATGCCTGTTGTAGCTCTATTAAATAAAAAATTGTTTGTTTATAAATACCAGCACAAAAAACAATTTTTAATTATAAAAATGCAAATAGCATCGTATGTCAAACGGGCGACGAAAATAATCTTCCGAAATGTTTTATTCAAACCAAAATGAAATAATTAAGTTTGAACTATCTGGAGTTTGATCGACACTTTTTAACGATCCTAATTTGAGGTGACCGTCGGATCATTTTTTCCGTTTCCTGCCTCGATAAGCTTTGAGGAGTTTCAATCTCGTTTTTATAGCCTAGGGCTTAAGGTTCTCGAGGCGGGTGGCTTTATTACTCGATCTAGTATTGTTTTAAAGTGATGCACTTATGGTGGGCGGACACTATCTCTCCGCATCATGTTATAAACTAACACTTCAGTGCGGTAATAAGTGCGCGGAGTCGAGTACCGAATGCTTACTGCTGCTATCGGCACTTATTAGTTACCACTTTATCTAATATCTTAGTCGCCATTTTGTTCAATATTAAGACTTGAGATAATATTATAAGAAAGAACGAAGTGTATAGAAGTGTGTATAGAAGAACAAAGAAGAAATAATGTTATAGTCAATATCATAATCATGTTAGTTGAGCGTTACTTCTCTATTGTAGCAAATAGATGAGCTTGAATGTACGTATATTTTATGCAATATGAAAATCTTACTTTATTTTTAGGATTATTTCTTTTATTCCCGCACTCTTATTTGAGTTATTTTAATTGTACTTATCCTAATATTGTGTTGACAAAATAATCGTAATCTTACTAAGTCAAGAAACATTTTTCATCCGTTGTCGCGGATAATTTCCTGAAAAACAACTTCCCAACCGGGAACTTCAATAAATCGGGATCCGCACGAGACTTTCTCGGAGAAACTTTTCTTAAGATAAATCTGTTTGTCGGACGTGGCAATATAAGCGCGTCCGGATCGGACCGGGTAATTCGGCCATTTCCGCGGTCGCAGTGTGGGAAAACAATGGCAAATGCATTTAGCTCACTATTGTTTGATTTAGTGGACGGTCGTTTATGAGGGCGAGGGAGGAGATTTATGGCTGAGGGACTGTTTGACCGCTGATCACGGCCGGCCGCCATCACTATATTTGCACAATTAGCGAGACGAGGGTCCAAGACTGTGCATATTTCACCTCTTGTTTGCGGTGCTAAACGATGCTTACTCTTCAAAATGTGTTTCACATCTGAGAATATCTACAAACCTATAGCAGTCAGTAAGTACTTCGATCATTTTTTTAATGGGCGTGAGTGTCGCGACTGCGAATCGATTTTTTGAACCCTTTCAATATCTACTAAGCCTTAAAGGGATATTATCTACAATTAAAAAGCATCAGTACATCAGTTCTTCTTGTCCATATTTCAAACTTATGCAGTTATTTTTTTTCCTTTACAAATTATATTTTACTTCTAGCATAATATTGTGGCTGGACTTGTAGGCTTTAAATTCACCAGCTGCTCTTGTCGTCATAAATTATACAATTTGTTCAGTTCCGAGCATTCATGTATTCTAATATACGAATTAAAATACAAAAAGTGCACCCCGAATGCCATTCATAGCTGATCCAAATAAGACATTAATATAACGATCGCGATCATAAACAATACAACAATGGCTAAACGGCTAGACCGAATTTATCGCCGCATTAAATATTGTGACAGCCAAAAAGCGGACCACCTTGGCACCACAATAAATGGTACGTCACAGCCAACAATGAGATAAATGAAGATCTCAACTGTACATTAGCTCATGAGTTTCGGAGTGAGTTTTTTGCGAACATAGAGCGTATAATAAATAGAGTGGTAATGTCTGTTTTATATACAGAAAAAATCACAAGAATGTTGCGCAGCAACGATCTGAAAGGCCGACACTGTGCGCTAATGGTATACAGTTTTATCAAGATTTATTTAACTTATCAGTGAAATAAATTGACGTGTTTCGGGCAAATATGATTTCACAGAACAGAATTCAGCTCTATTAGATACATTCTCGATGCGAGGACTCCTCGGACAGATGTCACGGCCAGGGGACGCAGGGTACAAAGGCTCCCCGGGGAGTATTGTTCCCTGCTCCCCTGCGCCCCTGGGCCACCACCATTATCGCCGACGCCTCGCCAACATTATTCATCCGATGGAACCGTACTCTAAATGCTTTTTAATGTCCTAAAAGTGATTCATTTGGTTCAGCTGCTTTGGCAAGTATCAGCACGAATCGGCCGGCTCAAATACCTGAATGCCTCCCTGAAAATCTGAAATACGTTTTGGTTGTGTCCACTTGCGTGTATTTTCCTTGGTCGGTAATAACTTACCAGCCGATGCTCTATCCAATAACCCCAGAGTGTATTATAATATAATAGTCATCGCAAACCATCGTTCCCTGGTCCATTTCGTAAACGGTTCAGCAGCTCCAGATAACATTGCCGGAACTGCATCAACTTTGCCGCTTCGCTGACCACCGATCGCTCACTAAAGGGTTGAACAATTATCCTATCTGTCATCTATCGATGCTTATAAATATTAATGATATCGGGAATTGAGCGGAATAATTGTTTATGAGGTCAGTTATTCAATGTTTATACCCCGGCATGTGCTTGACGAAACGATGGAATATTTGATGTTATCGCGATATTAACATTTCATTATCTAACTGATAAAATACTTAAATAAAAATAAGGAAAGCTGTTTAGTATACTGCTCATTGGATGCGTTATAGTATGCTAGAGCTTGGTTCAATAAGGTTTTTTTAGTTACTCCAAGGGTTCGAATCCTGCCTTGAAGTACTTAACTAAAAATGTTGATTAAAGTTTTTCTTACATAAGAATACTACTAAGTATAAAATGTAAAATTTTTATTACAACCATTACTCCTAATGAAGCATTATCAGGGCTAAAGTGACTTCCACAAGTGAGCATAAGTTTTATCCCAATTTTCTTTGACCGCAAACCGCTAAATTACCAAGGCTGAATTTGATCGCAGTACCGAACCGCCGAGCGGCCTTCGATTCATGAACTCAAATCTCATTCTCTCTCTTTCTGTCATAAAAAGAGAGTCTTCTCTCTTTTTAGACGGCTAATATGCTGTATTAATTGATATTTACGATCGACGGTGTCGCGTCGCCTCGCCACGGCTCAAGCTCACTTTATTGTTTATTTATGCCCCGACTCAGCCCGTGTGTCAATTCAACAATTACCCACTCAATAATTTATACCTGTTTAATGACTTGTTAAGTGATCATTACGTCTGTCTTCGTTAAGGACGCATCTGTTAATAGACCTACTAGCTTTTACCTATGCTCTGTTCATGAAATATCCAGGTTTCAATACAGAATCCTTAAACTACTGCCAGGTATAAACATTTTTATTAGAGTCATAAAAACATGTTCGCAGTTAAAGTGTGAACTATAATAGGTAATATTGAAAGATTAATTTAATATGTAGGTATCTATATTATATCTGTTCATATTTTCTTTTATCTGTGTTTTTATAACAATCAAATATACAGGTGACTTTAATTATTATCAGTTATGTAAAATGTAAAACAATTTGGCGTTAATTCAAACACGTTCACGTACAAACGGAAAACAACAGAACAACAAACAAAACACACGGAACAAAATGTGGCGGGCGTAATCCCATTGAAATCGCAACCTAGCCACTCTGATACCCATGAAATTGGCGTAACGAAATAAATGTTAAGTAAAACGTAAAATAAAATTATTGTACCTCCACCTCCGCAAACAAATAATTGAAGGGCCCTACCTACGGCACCCGTTTATAGCTTATTTGGGGGAAAGCTTTATTGCCGATTTCCGTGCTACGCGATTCCGTGCTTTAACATTAGTACACACAGTTGGGATTCCGATGGCACGGGGCGACACGAACGAAATGACTGGGGTCGTATACTCAGTTTATCCACTTAAGGTCCTTTTTTCCACTCGCTACAATTCACTTACAGATTTCCTATTCGCAACTATTTATATCATGAATATTATTCCAACATTTGTGTTTTATTTGATCGATTGGCAAATACAATATAGCTATCGTGGAATCAAATCAAAATCGATTGCCAGAATGGAACACATTTTTCATGCAAATGGAATTCAGATGTAGGTAAACGTTTTTTAGTCGCATTAGGTTCCTATGTAGGTATCTACAGATTATTTTGTTGTAATGAGAACTATTATACTGTAATATAATAGGTTTATGACTATTTATGTTGATAAGAATTCATGAAAATATCTCTTGGTGAAATTTTCCTAAAAAGAAAAGAAGGTTTAGTATTAATAAGGAACATTGTTGTAATGAAACAAAACATAACTTACACCATAATGAACATTTTTAATCCAGTTTAATTAAACAATACTTCAGTCGATCTCGAGAAGGGTTGGAACAATGAAAAAAACGTTTCGTGGATTTGTGGAGCACTTACCGGGCGAAGGCGGCGGCCATCACTTCTGTTTAACTCCACGATAAAGCCCATTTATTAACCCTTAAAGTTACCCGCGCCCCGACCGCGGCTAACAGCGTTTTAATCAATTCTCCACAGCTCGCGACTCAACGCACATAGACACACAAAGGGGAGCCAGTGCCATAAATAAAAAAATCGTGGTTAATAAATAAGGCTCGTTCTCATTGCATTAGCTGGTGATAAGTTATTTGCCGGGTCATAAACGGGCCCGGAAGGCATGGCGCCCGGGCGGCGCTGCCAAACGCGGCCCGACCCGGCCTGGCCCCGCTGTTTTCCGGCCCATAAACCCGCCTAATGACGGGCGCAGGCCAAATCTGCTCAGCCGACATTACACTCCGACGCCGGCTTAATGATACTTTCAATTAATTACGCGATTTAGCCGCGGATGTGTCAGCGCACTCCATCGATTCCACTACGGGGAGTGTAGTGGAAGTCCTCCTTTAAATGTAAACAATGAAACAGTCCGCTGTATGTCACAATGGCTAGCATAATCTACCTATACTAATATTATAAAGAGGAAAGATTTGTTTGTTTGTTTGTAATGAGTAGGCTCCGAAATTACTGGACCGATTTCAAAAATTCTTTCACCTTTGGAAAGCTACATTATCCCCGAGTAAC
>DWAK01000166.1:0-13252 GCA_018230145.1 Lepidochrysops patricia
AGCGCGTTTAAACAAACAAACTCTTCCGCTTTATAATATTAGTATAGATATAAAATATCTATATTCTATTTATCGTTGCGTCAAGATGTTTGCGAGCGTGCAAGACAAGTTAGATTATAGTCTACAGAGGGATTCCTGGGCGACCGCCACACAGCAGGAATGTCGGATACAGTTCTAATTTGATACTACATTCTTTCCGGGAATTCTCCTTGCGTGTTAAAGTTACCCCGCTCGATAGCTAGGTCTTGGATATAAAGACTTTAGCTTTCTACTAGAGGGACTAAAGCTTTCTCAATAGAGTCTAAGCTACAATATCTTAACATTTATTTTATCCATGTACTTTTTTTTGCTCATACAAGTATAAAATTATATAACCATGATTTTGTGGTTGAGCCCAAAAAGCTAAAATACATCTGACCAACGATAGACATCTAGGTTATAGACGAGCCTAGTTGAGACAAAAACTGTCCCAGCTTTTTTTTTGAGGCTGAATTTTTGAGAAAAGTTGGAAGCCAAGATGCCGTCACTTTTTCTTAAAAAAAAATATTCCGGTAAATGTGTACCATAAACTCTCTTTCGTATTAAAATCTTTGCAACATGTTTCGTTATAATAGACGAAAACTATAGAACGCTCACAAAAGCAATCCTCCATAATCTATAGTCGTAATTTATTGGATCAATATTGCCTGGTCTAACCGCGGCTGTAACGGTTAGGTAATGGTTATCGCCAGTTTAATCACATCCAAGACAATGGTTAATAAGAAGCGATGGTTCAGCACTATCGTGTGATTTATACATTTGCAACACCCTCCAGATTAAAGGGGCTAAATATGTGATTAATTTTAACGGTACTTCGTTATAAACATAGTCATAAGATTGTTGAACTATTGTCGTATAATATTAATTGTAATGTCTTTTCTTCTAATATATAAAATTCTCGTGTCAGTGTTAGTTACCATACTCCTCCGAAACGGCTTGACGGATTTTTATGAAATTTTACATATTAAGTGTGTCTGAGAATCGACTATTATTATTTTTTTCAATGTTAGGGCAGAACAACATCTGTCGGGATCAGCTAGTAATAAATAAATTTTTAATGGCAAACAGTTCAGATGTTACAGGTGTAAGATGCTTTAAAAGTAAGATTACTTGATGGTAATATTACGACAGTATACAAAGTGTATACCTTTGTTTTTTAAATCTTATTTAAAATATTCAATGTTTAAAAGTAGGTACAAATAAAAGTACCTATAATACCTAGGTAGGTATAATTGTCTAATGTCATTCCAATAATTTTCATTAATCACGTGCCCACTTATTTGGTAAAAATCAAACCATGTATACCATAAATATACTAGAACCAACGTTTGGCATTCAAACACTAATATTCCAAAATGCATGCATTTAGCGTTCGCGGTGAGACGCTAGCTCAGTGGTTTATGGCGTAAATTGCTGAGGAGTTGAAAAGCATACGTCAAAGATGTCGATTGAATATTCAAAGAGATCGGACTGATGAAACTATAGAGACCTCACCCTTATAATTGATTGAAATTTATTCAGAGTAACGATTCAGTCCGGAATTCCAAAACCCATCTTATTAATACAGGGACGTATTTGAACTAATATTTGATTAGTTTTAGGGGATATTTTGTTTGACGAGCGGTCTGATAAATACTTTGATGAGCGGCGATTTACACACAGCGTTATCACGAATATTATATATTTAACTAGCTGATACCGATATACGTTGTCCTGCCTAAGACAGAAAAATATATAGTGGCCGTTTCTCAGACCTACTCAGTGTGCATAAAAATTTGACTCCAATCAGTCAAGCCGTTTCGAAAATCGAGATAGATTTTCGCACTGTTTTCAAAATTATCTATCCTACGTAAATACGTGCCTGGGTCTGATTAGAGATGAAAGTCTACTAAATAATTGATAAACCGTTCTGAGACCACTGACAGAACTTGTTTACAGCGTTCGCAAACCCATGTTAATACATTTACATCATGTCCGATCCACTTGTATTTTTGAATAATATTATTTTATGACCAGCTGATCCTGACAGGCATTTTTCTGCTTAAAATAGAAAAAAAATATAGTAGCCGATTTTTAGACACACTGAATAGGCATAAAAAATTCAAAGGGAGGAGTATGATAACTAACACTGTGACACAAGAATTTTATATATTAGAAGATGAACACACGAGTAACATAATGCAGTTAAAATGACTGATTTTAGTACTCGACTAAAAATAATAATATCTAAATTAATAGACAGTAGGCTATGACTATGCTATAAGATTAAATACATAAGAAGCTCTATTTTTATTTCAATCAAACAAAAGAGCAACGCTTGTTTGAAAAATACATAACTATTGGAGATCTTCGTGTAGAAATAAAGGAAACATCTAACCGATAACACCAACTTGAAACCATCATAACAAATACGTCCCTGGGGCGAAAACAAAAGAAAACAACGCTGATACGTAAAAATATTCTGACAGAGTCGCAGTTTAAGCGGCGGTAGACGTATCTTGTCTAGGTCTACAGGGGCTCTGGTTTGGAAAAATCTTAGGTAAAGCCTTTCTATCTGCTTAGTATGCAAATAAAACTGTTGCGAATTTGTTTACCAAGTTTTGAGGTAGGTTTTGTATTCGCCCAACTATTTTTTGCACTTATAGTCAAAGTTGTCTTGCACGAACAGGACAACTATTATACCTAAGTACGTACTATGGTATAGGATGTCTGATTTTTATTAAATTTGGCACAAATAATAAATGAACTACTTTTCTAATAATATGGTCTTTATGGTCTAAAATCTAAATTAAAAATATACCGATATTTTATTGATAATTACCTATACTTCTACAAACAGATTTTTATAAAAACTGAAAGAATGAAATTTGTGATAAGTTAGATGTTAGGTAGTTTATCTGATGATATTGAAAAAGCCTATAATGAGGAAACAAAAGTAAAACCATTAAAACTGTAATAGTAAAATAGGTATGTCCATCCGCAACAGTTTTATTCTATTAATATTTTAAAGGTGACATGCAACTTCAGATGGTAAATCATCCATTAAGGAACGTATGTCCAAAGGGTCAACAGCTACAGAGATAAAAACCAATAATCCTGACAAAGTAAAAGGGGACGAGAACAATGTATTTTTCCCAATAGCGCGTTATCTTAAGTATCGCGAGTGATGCGATCTGTAATGGGACACATGTCACCGGCGCCTCGCCTTATCTCACGACTCATAATAACTTCTGAAGGCATTGCACTCATCACAGATGGACATAAACGTTTCATGGCTCATATGGTTTCTAGGAAATTTGTTTTGTTTTTCATCTTGACTGTATGGTTGCAAAAACAACCTCATACCTACTAACAGAGGCGGCAACGCACACGCTTCGCTGGTATCCATGGGCGGCGGTGCATCACTTACCATCAGTTGACCCGTAGCTCGTTTGACTCTCAGATTTTTATAAAAATTGGATTGTCTAGTTTATTTTCACATTGTATACAAATGCCTTGTACCTTTAAGGCACTATTGGGACAAAGTAGAACTACAAAACTTAACACTTATGTATACTTATTATATTACATTTAATATTTTATCGTTATAAATAGCAAGGTTACATTTTTTTTTTAAGTACTTAAAGTAATAGATCGATATTACCTTTAACATACTTAAAATAAGAAAATGGATTCTTTTGATTTTATGTTTGAACTCCAGTTTATTTTGTCATAACGTTCATTAAATTGAATAAGTAATTATTATCAAAACCAACCATCTAAACCACGTGTTTTGTCATGACAATGACATATGTAACATCCGTCAGTGATGAGTTACGTCACCAATAAATTCCCAACTTTCGCCATAACTCATTCGCAGCAGTCACCCCCTTCTATTTGTTTACCGTTTCTGATCTCCTGGTATCAGCGACTAACTGCTTAGCTGATTACGATAACACATAGATTATTTGTGGTTATTTATAGGGAGCACAGATGATGGTATCGTTTTGATGATGATAGGTTGAAAATTTATTACATCATTAGAACCGAATGTTCCTTGAATAATTATTAATTATTGATCTATACAGCGTACTGCTCATATAAGTATTGTTCGTACTTTAAAAAAAATTATTATAGATTTACTGATAATTGTTTGTAAAGAAAAAACATTTTTTATAAAAAAAAAAACAACTATAATACATGAAAGTTTTTTTACCAGAATGTAAATCTTTAAATTAATACAGCGAAGTTCATATAGGCGATTTGTAGTCGTGTAGTGTTTGCTGACTGGGAGCAGTGACCTCCCCGCACTAAATTTGGTTATTAGCTCGCAAACTTTGATCGTTTGACCCCGCGAGGGTTCATCGATCGCGACTTTCACCCGGATTATAAACTGAGCCACCCACTTTCCGAACTGAAAAAACAGTTCCTGACTTCAAAACTAAGTCCTCCTAATCACGGCGCGGAAGTTCCGAGTTGAAAAAACTTCGGGCAAGTCGGACCGACTCGTGTGGGGGCTACCCCGGGACACTTGCATACCACCAGTTCAAAATGTGGAGCAAGGTTGGTTCCGAATTACTTTCCAACTTTGCTACGATCGATGCGAAGTTGCGAGCCGCGGGAGCGTTGCCGTAGTTCGCTTTACGGTGTACTATCAACACAGTTTCAGCTGGACTAGTATGATGAATTTTAGCCTCACAGCGTCGTTGTGTGGTGTACCTTTAACACGCATATTTACGCGTGAAGACGTACCTAGGTCATCCGTCTGCAAACGTTGTGTATGTTTGTACTTAAGTAATATGAATCGTCATACTACGATTGCAAAGTGTTGGAAATGTCGAGCACCAGCTATAGCAGTAGTACGCAATCAGTAACGCAGTATTCAACGTAGCCCGTACATAAGACTCGAAAAGGTCGGATCATTACGAGCGGCTCAAAGAACGTTATTTACTTTACATATCGCAGCTAACGAGGCCGGATACCTGCTCGGCATTCGTACTCTACCTACAGCGGGCGTAAAATAGGAGGCGAGCTCGAAAGGAGGCACAAAGGAGAAAATAAAATAAAGACGGCGCCAGAACGGATCCACGAAAAAAGTACCGGGAAAACTGGCTTAATGGTGAGGCTCAGGTGCGGAGGGCGGGGTCGCTGGCGCGCGATTGGTCGGCGCCGCCCAGGCGCGAGCACGCCCCCCCACCCCTGGCCAGCGGCCGTCCACCACCCCCCCTCCCCCTGGCCCGGCTATGCCTGTGTCGTGAATTAGTTTGCCAACTTTCTGTCTATGGCGGAGGCTTCAGAGCTGTAAGTATGGACTGCGGACTGAATAATCGATAGAGGTGTTTATTGAAAACGGGTGAGGACGGGCTCTTTATTGCTTCTTTATTATTTAAGTGGAGTAAAACGCTACGAAATTACTCGTCACGGACGTATCGATCTAGCATATTGTATAGGTACTTACGGTAAGCTGTCTACATCCAAAGTTTCAAGGCTCGGCGGTGAAGGTTTAGGAATAGAACTACATTAGTCATTACTAGTGGTAACTTTTGACCGCTGCGAAAAACGTTTTTCTTTCTTCGAGGAAATTGTTTTGAAACGAGCACTTTTAAATAATAATAGTTATCTCTTCCTATTAAAGTCTCCAACATTCATTTACATAATAATATTATTACCCGCTTATCAGAAACGAAGGGTGAGTTTTCTATAGAGGGAAGCCGTATAGTTGCTAGATATAATGTATAGTAATGGAGTTGTTTAGTCGCCTCGCCACTGCTACTTATCATGGTGTTATCTGTCAAGCACCTAATAACAGCCCATTAAGTGTCGAACAATAACATAATACTTATACTACATGAATGGGTAATACTTTGTGCATTAGTGTTTAGAACTTTATGTTTTCAAGTTATAAAATTATAATAATTTTTATTTATATTATGAGTATGTCCCTATTTTAGTCAATTTGCATAAGATATTTGATGCAGTTCACCCGTTTGTCTGTTATAAGGTTAATGAGTCACTTTTGCTGTACACTGCACACAAAAAGATTGTGAATTGGCGAATTGGCCATAAAACTTACGACAATTACACATGGATCATATTCGTTAAACTTTTTAAACTTAACGTTTAACCACGGTCAAACTGTTCTTCTGCAGTAATTATACAGCTTCTAGATTATTTCTTAATGGATGTTGCAGAAATAGATCAAGGTCACATGCATTAGTCAGTTGTCAATTGTCATTCGAGCAATAGAATTCCTTGCGAAAACTATTCATCAAAGAAAATAAGATAGTATTTGTTTTAGAAAAGTACAATACAATATTGTACACATTGGCAACATAAAACATTTGGTTATAATGTATAAATATTATGTTTTATAGGTGATATTGACTCAATTCGTAAAAAGTCACCTTGCAACGCAACGTATCAATTCAAAACGCACAAAACACGGAGCAAAACGAAAAAGGTCGGAAAACAAAGAAAAACCGAACCCATTGTTCGGCGGTACAATGCCTTTGCGACACCAAGTAAATAACGTTTGGCGAAATGTACAAACGGAAAAAAACCTTTGGCAAAATGTAAAAAACCCTGTTGCGGGCGCTAGCAAACATGTCACCGGTCCCGATCTGCCCATTTGCCGCCATTTGCCGCCCTCGCAAAAAGTCGCGGATTCAATTCCCGATATCCATTTTTGACAGGCCATGATTAGAACTCCGTTTGCCCGTTAGCCTGCGGGGAAAGTCCTGTTGCTTTGTTTCTAGATTCCGTGACTGCATATCAAGTTGAAGGTGAGGTGATATTTTTATTGTCTTCACGCTTTGTATTGCTTACTTATATTAACATAAAGTGTGTCTGTCTGTCTGTTACCTTTTCACACCTAAATCGCTAGGTGATATTCTCTATGCAGACACTTCAAGATCTGGAAAGGGAGATTATAATAGTTTTGATTGTTTCACAATGTACTATGTGTAGGTATGCTTTTAAAGCGTCAATTAACTACTTTCTTTGCAACAAACTTGCGGGTTTATCTTTTATAATATCTGAAGGAAAAACGAAAAATGCTTAGCAGGTCAAATAGATATTGGCGATGTTGCCACAAGACTAGGCATAAGATGTAAACTTCTAATGTAGGTATGATATAAGTATATTGTATACGCACTCAAAATTATGTAAATACATACGCTGTTTAACTAGTTTATAATATATCAATCAACATAATACTGCATCAAATTATTAATATATATCATTTACTTATTTCGTGATATTTTAATTACTTTAACTGTGTAAAATATTATATGGAAATAAATTTAGTAATTTTGTTCAATAAACAATTTAATGCAGATCACTCAAATGCGCCTCACAATTTACCAGAAAACATGGAAAAGCCATAAAAATCCCTCCAAAATATCCGTGATGTATAAATATCATCGTCCCCGAGGGACAAATGAAGGAAAATAAAGCAAATCAGCCTCCAGAAGGGTCGCGAAAGAAAAACGATTAATATTAACTGTTATGGACCCTTCTAGTTTAATTTCAAACTGGCATCGGAAAGAGTTCAGCTCGATGATTTTTATTGACGTTAGACAGAGCCATTGAGGGTCGTTATTAAATTATTATTAAACAGAAACGACCAATATAACAATAATGAAATGAATTTTTGCCTAACAAAATATGAAGAAATATTAAAAGTTTGCAAAGTTAAATAAAATTGAATGTTGCTACTATATTATTTTTCTTTATTATTTAAACATGGATCTGACTGCAACTGATTTAGTTGTCATTTTTATTTATTTAAGTGAGCAAACGGGCAAACGGGTCACCTGATGAAAAGCAACTGCCGTCGCCCAAGAACACTTGCAAGACTAGGAGAGCTGCAGGTGCATTGTTGGGCTTTCAAAATCCCCCCTAGAAATGTCGCAATTGGCGCATGAGGGATCATACGCTAACATTGGGCCTCCGGTAAACTCACTCACTCGGCAAAACACAGTGCAAGCGCTGTTTCACGTCGGTTTTCTGTGAGCTCGTGGTATTTCTCCAATCGAGCTATTCGTGCCGAAGCATGGCTCTCTCACGGTATTTTTTTTATATTTTTAGTTTATAAATATTTTTCTTATTACTTTTTCATTCTTACTTTTAAATAAGACCTAATGTGCTACTTAGTAGGTACGATTATTATTAGTAAAGGTAACATTAACAGTTAACACATATTTTACTGTTAATCTTTACTTACACATTTTGGGCCTCCCGCAATTTTCATGCAACATAATTCCGAATTTAAATCGTTTTTAAAGGTGTTAATCTAGCCGTGCCCAGAAGATATCTCCCCGGGCGAGAGTTTGCCGCGGAATTGTATTCTTGCATTAAAATGTAAACACTACCCCTTTCTGGTAACCCTTAAAGGACAAAATTCTAATTTGCCTCTGACGGGATTTGCAGACGAGCGTTTTGTATATAAACGTATAATTGGACTCACCTATAAATAAGTTTTATATTATTTTAGAATTTGTGTAGTAAGTATTTAGGATTATTTCTAATAATTTACGAATATTATTTGGCAATACAACCATAATATTAATATGACGTGTTTCTATATCTTTGAACAACGTTTTTTATAAGTTATGACTTATTTCTATAGTAAAGTATACAGCAATATCAAGATGTAAGTAAGCTGATGAGAATAATCGCTCTATGGTTGAGTTTCTAAATAAAGAAGAAACCTTCAATTGTAAGATGAAGCCAGGTGGAATAAATAGGCTAAGTATATAATTATTTTTGTGAAGTTATGCTTAGCAAATTTCATTATCTCTTTTATTTCCTAAGATTTGAAGATGCGCTTCCTTACTGGATACTCCGTAAAGTAGGCTCGAAAGTTTCACAGTCAACTTCTCAAGTCAACAAGTCTAAAAACTAAATCAATTATTAGTTCAGTAGTTTCACACAATAAACTAAATATGACAAGCTGCGTGGATTTAAACATAATAAAAAAAAAATCAAAAGCGCCTAGTCGCCCGTCTGCGCAGCCCTGTGAGAGAATCTCATATTTAAGTGTCGAGTACCTTTAGGGTCATCTCTGCTCTTATTACTCTCGGGGGCCTGCTAGACCCCAGGCATCCGGATTTATTCCATTTGAATACTATTACTCCGTGCCAGCCACTGGATTTAAAGGCGTAAGACATTTTAGTTTAATGATGCAAAAGTGATTTTATTGAAGACTGTTGTGAAAGGTTTGATAAATACAGTATTCCGGGAAGTCATGCAACCTTCGGGGCATATAATTAGCCTCTGACCAGAAACCGTGGTAATAGAACAAAATCACTCCAAAGGTTTTGGAGCATGTAAGTAAACAAAGGAACTTCTGCATTATGAGAGGTACAGATATCTATCACCAGTAAAGTAGAGCAAAATATAAAAAATATAAAATCTTTAGCACACTTGTTTTTAAAATATATTATATAAGTTATTTTCGGCAATCTAATTTTATTATTACTTGGATATATCATAGCGTTATACTTTCATTCACCTTTCACCTACGGTGTTATGCACTGCCAAAATTCACTGCTTGTAGATTATATAAAATTGTCGTGGCACAGTGTTGGCTTTACCATAATATGACTATAACACTTGACCGATTCTCGTGAAATTTTTCATACATATCAGTGGGTCTGAGAATCGGCTACTATCTTTTTTTTTTCTTTTTAAGCAGAACAACGTCTGTCGGGATCAGCTTGTCTATAATATCGTAATATGCCATATTATTATATCATACTAAATCGTACAATGATATAACCTCTCCAACATTGCAACGTCGCTTTAGTTTATGAATGTAAATTTCAATTACGTCTAGACACGTAAACGCTTCTACAGGACGGGGCCATAATTACCCCGGCGCTGTCTTACAGGTTACGTGGCTCTGAGTGCCTCACTCGATTTTATGTACGCGTTTTAAGAATTTAATGGTTTTCTCGTCTAGAAGATAATGATCTGATGTTGATGGAGGCGGTTAAGGGGTCGAATTAGATATTATGGATCGTATAAATAAAATTCTGAGGAAACATTAATATATAAAATTCTCGTGTCACAGTGTTACTTACTATACTCCTCTGAAACGGCTTGACCGATTCTTATGAAATTTTTTATGCATATTCAATGGGTCTGAGAATAGACTACTATCTTTTTTTTCTATTTTAGGCAGAACACCGTATGTCGGGATCAGCTAGTAATATGTATTTATGTAGCTAGTAAAAGTAATTGTCTCTCTTGTTATCTTGTCTAGTTTACTATCTATGGCCAGTAGGAACGAAGCCTATTCAAAAAATCAAATCTACCCTCTTTAAAATATTATAAGGAGTTTCAAAACAATTACTTGTTAAAGTAATAACATTATGTATTATCACTAAAACTACCTAGGTATTCTGCAATGTTCTTAATGTAAAAAAACCGACGTCCGGATTAATTGTTACAATCAAAATTCCCAAACCCTAAAATCAAACTAGCTCATTTACAACGCTGTAATTGCGTTACCTAACGACGAAACACGATTACTTCTGAGCTTTACGAGAGTCATCCTTATGTCCTTGTCATAAAAGCTATAGCAGAGGTAAGATAACATAGAACGTCTAGTAATTCCGCCTAACGACGGCGAAGACGACCGAATTCTTTAATTATTTAGCCCTAACGGCGATGTCCTTTGACGTCGCCTTACTTTAACATTCCACCCCCGAATTAAAAATATAATGAGACTGGTACTGTTAATTGGGAACCGATACGTTTCAGACACTTTTTTACTTAAAATACTTGTAAAATTGCTCGAATTTGTGCCGAAGTTGTGCGGAGATTTTAATTGTTAAGAATCTGAATTTTAATTTGTTTAAATTAAAATTCAGATTTCATTTGTTTAATGAATTCGGTTTGATTAAAATTGTGCCGCATTGCTGCTGCAGCTGCTGTAAACACCTATTTTTATTAAACCCCAGAATATAATATAAACTTTTTTAGACATTCTAGATTTAATAGACTTAATTCTTAATTAGTGTTTACCGATCCCTTAATTCTAATCGTTTAGTTGAAAACACCTCGGCCATATTTGAAAAGTTACCGGTTTTTTTTGGTCTGTAACTAAAATAAGCCTTCGTACAGACAGTAACAGCGTGCATCTGGGACTAGTGAGTACACAGCCTAACATTAATATTCATAGTCCGGTCAAATGCGACTTGACAGCGGGCAAATAAAGAACAGTAATAGATTCAGAACAAAACCCATCAGGTTGACACTACACACGGCTACGTCAAGTCACAGTGTGTTGAGCTACAGAGTGTTAACTTTTGTGTTATTTAACTTACGAAATTATTGCAACAACAATAATAGCTTTTTTACCATAACTACAATGCTGGCTTCAGCTATTAATAGTCGAAATGAATCAAGGATTCACGAAATTCCATTTTATGTGAATTAGTGAATCTTTAGTAAGACTTGTAAAATTTAACTTTGTTTATACTATATTTTTAATTTTTTATCATGTAAATAAACCATACTGCAGGTACAATATAATAAACTGATAGTTTATACTAAGATCACTTGCACCATTTAAATAAATTCAAACTACACACATTAATTATAACAATACTATTCAACTGCATAAGCAATAGCAAGGTATTCCACTAGTATTCCTACGTACTAAAATAACATTATATTTACCTGTGCTACATAGCAGTAGCATAGTATTACCAAAATATCATAACACTAGCTGATCCCGACAGGGGTTGTTCTACCTAAAAAACATAGAAAAAAACAGATAGTATTATTATATAGTAGGTATATATTCACAGACTTACTGAATATGCATATATAATTGCATAAGAATCGGACAAGCCGATTCGGAGGTATAGTACACTTTTGAGAATTTTATATAATAAGATTATATTTTGGTAATACTCAATTACACGCTAATTTTTGTAACACCCTGTGCCTGTGAAATATTTTGCCCACCTTTGGGGTGTGGGCATTATGCATAACGGATAAGGCGTATTCTGTATGCATGCGATCCTCGCGCGGTAATGACGCGCGCGCCCGCGGGACCCCTGACACTTCTATCACATCAATCCAAGACCTTTGGGCATTTTGTTATCTTTTCATAGCACTACAGTTCTGTTATGATCAGCTATTAAACATTTTTAAAACAATCAAATCAAATAAGGTAATTATATCTACAAAAGTCATTATGTTTATCTGCTTCGAATGAGATTTGAAATGGTTAAAAAAGCATTGATGACCTAAAGCAAATACTTTTTTAACACTCATGCGCCGTAAGTACTACTTTTGCGTTTGGTATAGAACTTAACCGCACTTGTTTTCAAATTTCGAACACGGCTCGCGAATTTTCTAATTTTCAACCGCAATGGCGAGCGCTGAAATATTAACATTTTTTCTCGCATTAGTGATGAAAAATAGTATATTGCACTCATGCGGTATTTCAATACAAAGGTCAATTGCCCACGTGTGAAAATGAACTTCTCTCGTGAGTAATTGACAACTTACCGCACTAGTTGCATATTATACTATTGTTTTCTTCATACAAGATGTTTATATTTCATATAGATAGCTGTAACTAGATGACATAATTATATTGTTAAAATAGCGAAGGGTGTGATTACTTAAAAGGGATGCCGTAGTCGTGAGCGATATGCACAACTGCAGACTGTACAGTGCAATACGGATGCAAAAGGAAAAACAGAATAAGAGCTATGTAGCCTGAGCATAACTCAGAAACGCAATAAAATAATCCAATAAATATTCATAAATTCGTCTAAATAAAAGACATAAATAACAAAACTTTCCACCCATGCCAATCACGAAAGGGTTGGCGGACATTCGATCGGACGTCCGCCGGACCTGTCCGGCCTGTCCGGCTGACGCCCAACAAATATTTATCTCGACCTGCGAGGAATACGTAAAATGATATAAAACACAACAAATGCCCGTGATGGATTATTGCGTCCGACCGCCGCTATTTCCTATTGGGATAAGGAATTACCATATGCGCCTCGCCTCAGCGTGACCACTGGTACAGAGGTGTGGAGAAGGACTTTTATTTTATGTAAAATGACATAGATGATTGAGAACAAAGAATGGAACTTACGTAGTATAATCCTCTATAACTTAAAAACTTATAAATGGCTTAAAAAAACTTAAAAACTTATAAATGGCTTTTAGTTACTAAATTGTTATAAACATATTTTGTCAT
>DWAK01000167.1:0-13229 GCA_018230145.1 Lepidochrysops patricia
ATAATTATTATATTTATAAAAATCTTCTGTACTACAAAATATATCGTGTTTTAGATGAAAAACCAAATGATCCTTGTAATCCATCACCTTGTGGCTTTAATGCGCAATGTAATGACGGAGTATGTTCGTGTCTACAAAATTACTTTGGAGATCCATATTTAGGATGCAAGCCAGAATGTGTAAATAATATGGAATGTGCGCTTGACAAGGTGTGCGTAGGCAACAAATGTGTAAATCCCTGCCCAGCCTCGTGCGCTTCGACAGCAGAATGCAACGTTTATAACCATGTACCCATATGCACATGTCCCCCGGAAACTACAGGCAATGCATTTTCTGAATGTCATAAAGTAGAAGGTAATTATCATTTTTTTATCCTTTTCATTTTTTTCTATCATATGCATTCAACTAATGTTACATATTTTATTGTGTTATACAGTTGCTCAAATAATACCCTGCAATCCAAGTCCATGTGGTCCAAATAGTCAATGCCGAGCGGTAAATAATCAGGCTGTGTGCTCATGTTTACCATCATACATCGGAAGTCCACCCTCCTGTCGCCCAGAATGCACAATCAGTGCTGAGTGTCCATTAAATGAGGCGTGCAACAACCATAAATGTATTAACCCATGCAAAGGATCTTGCGGATACGGTGCCAAATGTGAAGTGGTGAATCATAACCCAATATGTTCCTGTCCAGATCAACAAACTGGAGATCCATTCTCAAGATGTTATCCTATTGGTAAATATCATAGCTTTAACAATATTTTTTCAAATCCAAGATAATATATAGTAGATAGTAATTAATTTTATCCATTATTATCATTTTAGTTTCAAGTCCGCCAGAACCAATTAATCCATGTACACCATCGCCTTGTGGCCCTTACTCGATATGTAAGGTTATAGGAGATTCACCCTCATGCTCCTGTCTAAATGACTTTATTGGATCACCGCCCAATTGTCACCCTGAATGTATCAGCAACTCAGAATGTCCAAGTAATCAAGCGTGCATCAATCAAAAATGTAAAGATCCATGCCCAGGACCTTGTGGTTACAACTCAGATTGCAAAGTGATAAGCCATGCTCTTGTATGTACTTGTCCTTATGGTCAAACCGGAGATCCACTATCGTCTTGTACTCCAATCAAAGGTAAATATCCACACAAATTAATAATTGTTATTTTACTCGTGAGTGATAATGACAAGTAACACTAAAATATTTTTTTTTCTAGATGCTTTAATTGAATACAATTCGCCGTGCGAGCCTTCTCCTTGTGGAATCAATGCAGAATGCGTGGAAAGAAATAGAGCTGGTTCTTGCCGTTGCATCGAATCTTATGTCGGGAACCCTTACGAGGGCTGTCGTCCTGAATGTGTTATTAATAGTGATTGCAGTTCACGATTAGCATGTGTTCAGAATAAATGTAGGGATCCCTGTCCTGGTACGTGTGCACCGAATGGAATATGCCAAGTAATCAATCATGTACCCTCGTGTTACTGTCCTCCAGAGCTTACTGGTGACCCATACACATACTGCAGAGATAAAGTGGAAGGTAATAAATTAAAATATAATAATAATGTTAAACGTTTATTACTTATTTATTTATTTGCTCAATGAAATATTTTTTACAGATACGCCTCTCGCTGCACCTTGTGCGCCATCACCTTGTGGTCCTAACAGCATTTGTCGTGAAGTGAATTCTCAACCCGTGTGCAGTTGTCAAGAAAGCTATGTCGGAGTTCCGCCAAACTGTCGTCCCGAATGTACACTGAATAGCGAGTGTCCTAGTGAAAAAGCTTGTATAAATAGAAAATGCGTTGATCCCTGTATAGGTCAATGCGGCAGAAATGCTTACTGCAGAGTTATTTCTCATAATCCAATATGTTCATGTCAAGAACGATTTACAGGAGATCCTTTCACATACTGCACGCCACGTAAGTTTTTTTAAAGTCTTTTCTGGTTTTGTGACAATTACGGAAAATGCTTGTACTTTTATTGTTATAGCGCCCTCAAATCGATATATTAAGATTGGTCTTATATTTTAGATACTATAGCAATTTATCCGGAGCCCCAATTGGTTAATCCTTGTATACCATCTCCATGTGGACCTAACTCACAATGTCAAGAGCATAACGGTGTACCACGTTGTACGTGCTTGCCCAACTACATTAGCTCTCCACCACGATGTCGACCAGAATGCACCATACATTCAGAGTGTAGCCCTACGAAAGCGTGCATTAACAATAAATGCGTTGACCCATGTCCGGGTGCTTGCGGTCTAAACGCTTTATGCTCTGTTTTCAACCACATGCCATCATGTTCATGTATATCAGGGCATACAGGAGATCCTTTTACTAGCTGTGTTCTAGAAATTCATGGTAAGAATGTCATTTCTTCTCTTTATCTTCATCATTTTTGTCTCAATTCAGATTATGTACTTTGTATTACTTAATATGTAATATGTACTTTTATAATTTTAGACGAGCGACCCATAAATCCGTGTTCTCCATCTCCGTGTGGGTCAAACGCTGTTTGTAATAACGGTATTTGTTCATGTCTCCCAGAATATCAAGGCGACCCATACTTTGGGTGCAAGCCTGAATGTATTATTAATTTCGACTGTGCCAAAACAAAAGCTTGCATTAATAATAAATGTAAGGATCCGTGTGCGGGAACTTGTGGCAGTGAGGCCATATGCGAAGTATTTAATCATATACCAATATGCAGCTGTCCCCAAGGAACAACTGGATCACCATTCTATTATTGCACTCAAATTATAGGTATGTATGTAGATAATACAAATATGTAGATAATAATAATTAATGAAATAAATTGTAACAAAAAATTAATGATGTCAGTCTTTAATTTTATATGGTTCTTTAAATTTTAATAGACTCCTAAAAAGAACTTTACTTAATAAAGGCCGATGTCTATGCCGTACAAATGCAAGATCTTTGAAATAATTTAAAATTAATATTATGTTTTTTGCAGATGTACCAATCACAACCAATCTTTGCGAACCGACTCCATGTGGACCGTACAGTCAATGTCGTGAACTCAACGGACATGCTGTATGTACTTGCATTCAGGGATACATCGGCAACCCTCCGACCTGTCACCCTGAATGTACAGTTAGTTCTGATTGTCCATTAACGAAGGCTTGCTCCAACCAAAAATGTATAGATCCATGTCCGGGAGCATGCGGCCGTAACACTCAATGCAGTGTAGTCAATCATAATCCAATATGCACATGTTTTAGTGGCTTCTCTGGAGATCCATTTTCAGTTTGTCAGCCTATAGGTAAGTTAAAATAATTCGGTAATTCATTTTTATTGTACTTAAATAACTTTTATGACATTTAATTCTACTATTCTATCTTATTTTAGCAGCAGATCCGCCACTTAAAATTAACCCATGTTTACCATCGCCGTGTGGACCTAATTCAGTATGTACAGAAAACGGAGACGATGCGCAGTGTAGATGTTTACCAGATTTCATAGGTTCACCACCAAGCTGCAGACCAGAGTGTACAAGTAACACTGATTGTAACACTAATATGGCTTGTATAAACAAAAAGTGCAGAGATCCTTGTGTTGACTCGTGTGGCTTAAATGCTGAGTGCAGAGTTGTTAGCCATACTCCTATTTGTTTATGTCAACCCAAATACACGGGTGATCCCTTTATATCTTGCCATATAGAAGCAACACCAGTCATTATAGAAAGACCGACACCTTGTATACCGTCACCTTGTGGTACGAATGCTATTTGCAGAGAACAAAATGATATTGGATCGTGCACGTGTATTCCTGGGTACTTTGGTGATCCATACACGGGATGTAAGCCGGAATGTCTATTAAATTCCGATTGCCCATCAAACGCAGCATGTATACAAAATAAGTGTCGTGACCCGTGCCCCGGAACTTGTGGAATAAACGCTCTATGTAATGTGGTCAATCACATACCGAGTTGCTTATGTCCAGAACAATACTATGGAGATCCATATAAAATCTGCAACTATCAACCACAAAGTAAGTAGTTATTACAATAATCGTAATAAATAAATGGTAATCATAATATTATGATGTATCTAAAAATTGACACCCACATACTATTATTAGCATCACGTTATGGGATAAAAGATCTAAAATAAGTATATATAATAATAAGTTGTCTTAAACCAAAAGTTATATATTAGAAATTACTTATTTTTAAAAACACTCGTTTTTTTCAGTTGAGAAAAAGGATCCATGCAATCCTTCCCCTTGTGGGCCTAATAGCCAATGTAGAGCTGTAAACGAATTGGCAATATGTACATGTCAAAGCGAATATCAAGGGTCACCTCCAGACTGTCGTCCCGAGTGCTTAACCAGCTCCGAATGTACACTTGATAAACTGTGCGAAAACTTCAAATGCGTGAATCCTTGCCCCAAAGGTTGCGGTCTAAATACAGACTGCAGAGTAATAAAACATAATCCCATATGCTCTTGCAAACAAGGATACACCGGTGATCCATTTTCAATATGCAACAAAGTTGTTGAATACCCATCATATGATATTGAACCAGTGAATCCATGTCTACCATCACCTTGTGGACTGAATTCTGAATGCCGAGAAGTTAATAGCATGGCTTCATGTTCATGTATTCAAGGATTCTTTGGAAGCCCACCTAATTGTAAGGCAGAATGCGTGGTTAATTCTGAATGCAGCAACAATAGAGCGTGTATAAATATGAAGTGCCAGGATCCTTGTATTGGATCGTGCGGATTTAATGCAATATGCAGTGTAGTTAGTCATGTGCCAGTTTGCTCATGTCCGGAATCGTATGGAGGCAATCCATTTACTGCCTGTACTCCCAAACCGCCAGGTATGTTTTAGATATTTGCATTAAAATTAAATACTAAATAATTTAAAACAAAAATCATAACTTATGTTTTTTTTTTCAGAGCCCCAAAAAGACTTTAATTTGTGCAATCCATCACCTTGTGGACCAAATGCAATTTGTAGCAATAATGGGACTTGCACATGTTTACCAGAATTCTTCGGAGATCCATACTTTATTTGTCGCCCTGAATGTGTTCTTAATTCCGATTGTCCGTCGACGAAAGCATGTATACGAAATAAATGTCTCGACCCATGTATAAACATGTGCGGTACTAATGCACAGTGCAATGTCTTCAACCATATAGCCATTTGTAGTTGTCCCAATGGAATGACTGGAGATGCGTTTAGATATTGTGAAAAAGTTGAGCGTAAGTTACCTATTATATCTTTTATACGGCATAATATTCTATACAGAAATTATATAAGTATTTTGTACAAGCTTCCGATTCCACCCATTCAAATATTGTATTTAATGTCATGAGAGCATTACACATTAAGAAATAGCCTAACTGACTAAAAATTCGTACGGTAGCTTTTGTATGAATTACTATGAAATATTTATATACGAAGTTTTGAAATATGAATTTATCAATGTAACTACATAAGGAGAAAGCAAACAATAACAACTCATTTATTTTTTAGAACCTGAAATTATGCCATGCGAGCCTTCACCGTGTGGACCAAATAGCGTATGTAGAAACAGCAATGGTCAAGCTGTATGTGCTTGCTTGAGCGGATTTATAGGAAATCCACCAAATTGTCGACCTGAGTGTATTCAAAGCTCAGACTGTACACCATCTATGGCGTGCATCAATAGAAAATGTCAAGATCCCTGTCCTGGGTCGTGTGGTTCCAACGCTATATGTAATGTAGTTAACCACAATCCAATATGTTCCTGTCCTCCAAAATATACCGGATCGCCATTTTCACATTGTTATGGTAAGCGCCTTGACTTCTATAATATAGTTTTTTTATTTTGTTATTCATTACTTGATAGTTTACATCTGTTCGCATGTGAAGAGCAATGTTAATATTAGGATTTTTTTGCAGTTATGCAGAATATTATTGAAGAATATCCAAATAATCCTTGCTCACCGTCTCCGTGCGGACCTAATAGTATATGTAGGGTATCGCCTGACGGCAGCTCACATGTTTGTTCCTGTTTACCTACATTTGAAGGAGTCCCCCCTCAATGTAGGCGAGAATGTTCATCGAATGAAGAATGTCCTTCAGATAAGAGCTGCATTAACTACAAATGTCAAGATCCGTGTCCAGGGTCTTGCGGTCTTAATACGGTTTGTGCAGTCAGAATTCATACAGTAATGTGTTCTTGCCAAGAAGGGTATTCTGGAGACCCATTCGTGTCATGCTATCAAGTTCCTCAAATGACCGAACCACAAGAACCATGCAATCCCACGCCTTGCGGGCCTAACGCTCGATGCAAAGTTTCTAGTATCGGTGCAGCTGCATGCGTTTGTGAACCAGGATACTTTGGAAATCCTTACGAATCTTGTAGACCGGAGTGTGTCACAAACAATGATTGTCCGTTTGTCAAGTCTTGCATAAGAAACAAATGTGAGGACCCGTGTCCGGGTGCGTGTGGATCTGTAGCAGAATGCCATGTTATCAACCACTTACCCTCATGTTCTTGTCCAAGCGGATATACTGGCGACCCATATGCTTTCTGTCACAGAATTATTAATGAACCAGGTAAAATATTTTTTGCATTTTATTATATTATAGTATCAATATATGGTTCATAGATACAAAAATTTGAAAATAAAGTTAATATTATATTTTTATTTTCAGAGCCAAAACCACAAAATCCATGTTATCCAAACCCATGCGGAAGTAATGCTATTTGCAAGGACAACAACGGTATAGCTTCCTGCTCGTGCATGCCTGAATTCTTCGGAACTCCGCCAAGTTGTAGACCCGAATGTACTGTCAATTCTGAATGTGATGCGACAAAGAGCTGTGTTAGGCATAAATGTGTAGATCCATGCATTGGTGTTTGTGGTCATAATGCTATATGTAGAGTTGTTAACCATTCGCCAATATGTTCTTGCAAGCAAGAATATGAAGGTGACCCGTTCATAAAATGTACCTTAATACAAAGTAAGTACAAAAATGAATAAAATAACAATTAAACAGTAATTATTTTTTACAGTACTTATTACTAAGTACTGTTAAAAATATATAATATTAATATAATTTTTAGCGAAAGTTAAAAATGTTTTTATCTCAAATAACGGGTTTTTTTTTTGGTAATTATGAAAAGAGAAAAGTTTTATTGTATAAACGCATTTTCAAATCGACGAATAGGCTAAAATTTCCAATTTCCAAGTTTCGATGTGGTTCTATCAAATTAATACAAACATTTCTATTCAATCATTTTTAGGAACTCCAATCGCCGAAACAAATCCATGCATACCCTCACCATGTGGACCGAATTCACTTTGTCAGTCTGTAAATAAAGCTTCTGTCTGTAAATGTATGGAAAGTTATATTGGATCACCGCCAAATTGTAGACCAGAATGTACAATTAACTCTGATTGTCCATACAACAAAGCTTGTGTGAATCAAAAGTGTAAAGACCCATGTGTTGGTTCTTGCGGATTACAAACTGTTTGTCAAGTGCAACAACACACTGCTATTTGCAGCTGCCTAGAAGGTTACACTGGCAATCCGTTTGAAAACTGCTACAAGAAAGAGATTATAGGTATGTACGAGCTACTGCATAAAATTTATTTAATTTTTAATACGGTTATAGTCATTTAGTAACAATTTAATTGTTTATTTTCAGAGCATACTCCAGAAGTTTTCGATAAATGCATTCCCAGTCCATGCGGAGCCAATGCTGAATGTAACGATGGTATATGCACATGCAAACCAGATTTCTTTGGAAATCCTTATCTCAGCTGTCGCCCAGAATGTACCCACAGCTCTGACTGTCCACCCAATCTAGCGTGTTCAAGAAATAAGTGCATCAATCCATGTAGCAATCTTTGTGGTCAAGGCGCAACGTGTGAAGTATACAATCACATACCAATGTGCAGTTGCCCACAAAATACAGTTGGGAATGCTTTCTATTCTTGCGCACCTGTTAAAGGTAATAACTAGAATTAATTTTTCTTTAACCTTATAATAATTAACGTGTTTAAATTTATTTATGATTTTTCGACAAATAGATATATTTTGTAACTTTTCAGATGAAATTGTTAAAACGAATCCTTGTTCACCGTCTCCGTGTGGGCCATACAGTGAATGTCGAGCGATTAACGAGCAAGCAATGTGCTCGTGCTTGTTAGGTTACAATGGAGCCCCACCTTCGTGTAGACCCGAGTGTGTGGTAGATTCTGAATGCACGCTTTCTTTAGCTTGCTCGAATCAGAAGTGTATCGATCCATGTCTTGGTTCTTGTGGTATAAACGCAGAATGTAAGGTCCATGTACATAAACCTATATGCTATTGTCAAAAAGGATTTACAGGGGATCCGTTCTCTCAATGCTTATTAATACAATGTAAGTCAAAACTTTTTGGTACTTATTTTAGGAAGATACCTAAATCTATCCTCAAGGACATCCTATGTCAAGCCTGCGTTCTAAACAAGAATCCCCTTTAAACTTTGTTATCCGCATAGTTTTTGTAAACAAATTCGATATCTATTGTCTATTGATTTCTTTTCTTGAGTGTGTTTGAGAATAAAAAAAAACTTAGTTCGGAAATTAACCGCCTCGAAGGCACGGTCAACCTAATTTTTTTTTTGTTACAGACGAACCACAGCCAAAACCAACACCATGTGAGCCGTCACCCTGTGGACCGAATTCTGTATGTAGAGCAGTTGGAGAAAACCCATCATGCTCCTGCATGTCTGGTTACTTTGGAAATCCACCTTATTGTAGACCCGAGTGTGTCACTAATAGCGACTGCGATTACAATAAATCGTGTATAAATAAAAAATGTATCGATCCTTGCATAGGAGCATGTGGAGCAAATGCCGAATGTCGCATTGTCAGTCATTCTCCGCAATGTTATTGCCAAACCGGATATGATGGGAATCCATTTGATCAATGTGTTCCGGTCAAAGGTATATTTTTAATATTATTTATTTTTTTTAGTTCTTGGAGGAAATTCATGTTTTACCATTATAAAAGACGAGTATACTTGTACTCCTCCACTTTAGTAGTAATTTAATATCACAGATACTTTATTTATTGTAAAATCATTGTTAAATTATGATTAACTAAAATACGATGATGTAAATAAATATTATAGTTTGCTTGATTTTAATGTAGAAATTTTGTTACTAAAAGTAATATCTAAAATCTATATTTTAGTTGCTATCACAACTCCACTGGAACAAAAAAATCCATGCTTACCCAACCCATGTGGTGCGAACGCCATATGCCGCGAGCGAAACAACATAGCAAGTTGCATGTGTATAAGTGGATACTTTGGCAACCCATACGAGGGATGTAGACCGGAATGTGTAGTGAACTCGGACTGCGCCTCAAGCTTAACGTGCATCAATAATAAATGTCAAGACCCATGTCCAGGTTTCTGTGGTTTCAATGCAGAATGCATCACCATCAACCACATTCCACAGTGCCATTGTTTATCTGGCTTAGTTGGCAATCCCTACGAACGCTGTATACTAAGAGAAGGTAATTTTTGTAAAAATAAAACTTAAAACATTAATATTGTTTGGCCGAATAAATTTTCTGAATTATTACCATTTTCTTACAGAACGACCAACTGATCCATGTACACCTTCGCCATGTGGACCTTACAGTACATGCAGGCCTTCTAACGATCAGGCAATCTGTACATGCTTAACGGAATATATAGGCAACCCACCAAACTGTAGACCTGAATGTGTAACAAGTTCAGAATGTCAATTAAATAAGGCATGTGTCAATCATAAATGTGTAGATCCATGTATCGGTATGTGTGGTGAAAATGCCCAATGTCGGGTACATCACCACAGTCCGTATTGTACTTGTCTTCTGGGATACGAAGGAGATCCATTTATTAGATGTACTCAAGAGAAGCAACAATCACCGGCGATAAAATCTCCATGTGAATCTAATCCATGTGGGCCATTTGCATCATGTAAATACGTCTCTGGAACTGCCTCTTGTACTTGCTTGCCAGGATACTTTGGTATACCGCCACAATGTGCACCGGAATGTACAATAAATGAAGATTGTGCGAAGAATAAAGCTTGTGTAAGGGAAAAATGTGTTGATCCATGCATAGGCTCTTGTGCTGCTAACACGGATTGCCGTGCAATGAATCATTTAGCTATGTGCACATGCCGCAAAGGATATCAAGGCGACCCATTCATAGGTTGCTCTATTACTACAGGTACATATATACTTTCACTTATTTTTCATGTATTTAATTCCTATTTTCCTTTCTTCTTTTAATTCCTATCTTCCTTTCTTTTATTATAATATAAATTTTATTTCAGATGAAGTCATACCCCTTTTGGATCCATGTGAAAAATCTCCATGTGGTATCAATGCAATTTGTGACAACGGAACTTGCTCATGTATTGCTAATTATCATGGTAATCCGTACTTTGAATGTCGACCAGAATGTACAAGTGATACGGACTGTAGTAAAAACTTTGCGTGTGTCAATTACAAATGTGTTAATCCATGTATTAATGCTTGCGGTCTTAACGCAGTTTGCAACGTATACAATCACTTAGCTATCTGCGAGTGTCCTACTCCTTTAAGCGGAGATCCTTTCATCTCGTGCCGTATCGTAACAGGTATTTACGATTTACTTTTATTTTTATTCAAGTAGTAGACAAATACATAAGTTTTAGAGCATATAATATATAATAATTGTATTTTTTCAGCTTCAGTTGTGTCTGACCCATGCACACCAAACCCATGTGGACCAAACACCATATGTCGTGCAGATGGTACGGTAGCACACTGCTCCTGCCGACCAACAATGTTCGAAGAACCGCTAGGATGTCGGCCAGAATGTCGTATTGACTCAGATTGTCCATCAGACCGATCTTGCCGAAACAGAAAATGTCAAGATCCCTGTCCCGGATCGTGTGGAGCTCATGCGATATGTCAAACTCGCTTACACTCACCGATATGTAGTTGCCCGATTCTTTACACCGGCGATCCATTCACTCGCTGTTTGCCAGGTAAGATCATTTAATTTCTATCAAAAATTAACAATTCCACTTTTATAATGATCATAGTATTAATAATAATTATTATCTCGTGTATGTTAACAGTATCCTCGGTGGAAATAGAAGAGAAGTCGAAGTGTTCGAATTGCGGACCGAATGCAGAATGTGTAAATGGCATATGCAAATGTCGCATCAATTATCTTGGCAGCCCACCATTCTGCCACCTTGAATGCATTAGATCTAGCGATTGTGACTGGCGCCACACTTGTTTGAATAGACGTTGCGTGGATCCGTGCCCAGGCGCTTGTGGTCAAGGCGCGATGTGTACAGCGGTAGCTCATGAACCTCGATGCAGTTGTCCCTCGGCCTTCACCGGCAATCCCCTTATAGCATGTCATCCCATCGAAAATATTCGTAAGACAGATTCAACTGGAAGATAGCTTCTGACGCCCAAAACTCTAACAAATAAATTTATTGCTATACATGTCTTTAGGGAAATCTAATTAGACGAACTCGTGTATTCACATTTAAAACTTAGGCATGGGTTTTTTTTGCGAAAGCGAGTGAGTCTACGTTTTCAGATTAGGTCATCGGATTTAATGATTATAGCTTATTGCATTTGCTTGTCGTATAATTTGTATAATACGTATCAAGGCAAAAAATAATCAAAATGTAATTTTACAGCTAAACAACCTAACGACCCATGCGTTCCGTCACCATGCGGTCCTGGTGCAATATGTCGCAGCAGTGGGTCAGGAGCAACCTGTGAGTGCGAATCCACTCTCAGGGGAGACCCGTACACAGGCTGTCGCCCAGAATGTGTAGCAGATTCTGACTGTCCACCTAGCCGCGCGTGCATACGATCACACTGTCGGGATCCGTGCGAAGGCACCTGTGGAGTTGGTGCAGAATGTGAAACCGTTAATCACATTCCTCAGTGCTCATGTCCATCTGGAACAAGAGGCAATGCTTTTGAAAAATGCGAAGTCGTTATTCCAGGTACATTTTTATTTCAAGAATAAAATAGTTAATAAACGATTTTTAAGTACATTTTAACAATGACCTATGTTTTTATAGTGCCACCGTGTACACCATCCCCTTGTGGACCTGGTGCTCTATGTACAGTAGCCGGTAACAAAGCGATCTGCTCCTGCCCCGTCGGAACAAGTGGCGACGCATCTTCTACAGGTTGCCGGCCAGAATGCGTTGTCAGCTCAGAATGTCCAAGAGATCGGGCATGCGTACGCAACAAATGTATAGATCCCTGTATTAATACTTGTGGCAGTGGAGCAATGTGTAGAGTATTCGACCACGCGCCGATATGTTCTTGTCCTCCATCTACAACCGGTGATCCGTTCATAGACTGTAGAGTAAAAGGTAAATTATATAAACTAATCGAACACCTTAAAATAAATTAATGTAAGATTCAATAATCGCCTGTAAATTTCTGAAACTGTAAATTTGTTCACAATTTTTCGTTTAGGTATTTAAAAATGTAACTATTTAATTTTATTATTACAGTACCACCTACTGCTGGAACACCACCAGCGTATGATCCATGTGACCCCAACCCTTGCGGTCCATATGGCACATGCCGAGACGGTTTCTGTACATACCCTGAATGTATCGTCAATGACGACTGTCCTGGCGATAGGTCATGTATCAACAGAAAATGTGGCGACCCTTGCATAAATGCATGTGGTATTAATGCAATTTGCACCGGCGTTAGACATGCGGCAGTATGTTCCTGTCCAGAAGGCTACACGGGCTATCCATTCGTACGCTGTGAACGTATTTCTATCAGCACTCCCTCCCCACCATTGGTCGAATGTACAACAGACGACCAGTGTGCCGATAGCGCAGCTTGCGTCGACACAAGATGCTCTCCGGTATGCGGACCTTCCAACTGCGGATTTAACGCCAAATGCATAGCGCGACAGCATCGAGCTAGTTGCACATGCCAACCTGGATTCGAAGGAAATGCTTACACAGGGTGCTATTCCGGTAATTTATTGTTTTTATTTTTTATTTTAAACTAATTTTTTCCTGCGACTTCGTCCGCGTGGAATATTTACATTCGAATAACGTAAAATTTTACCCGCGGGCTGCGACTTCATTCTCGCAATTTTAAATCATTTTTCTTTACTACTCCACTCGTATTTGTCCTATCGTAATGTTATATAGCCTA
>DWAK01000168.1:0-13226 GCA_018230145.1 Lepidochrysops patricia
ATAATAATATAATAGGGCTATTAAGTAATTAGCGAAATTCACAAAACTAGAACAATGAAGTAGTTAAGATATGAACCAAGATAATGAGGATAATAAGAAAGTTTGAATTGCAACAAATGTCTGTTTAAATAACAAATCACAAAACAATTGGAGTATTTAGTGACACTTAAATATGCACTTAAAATTTCTATAATTATTTGGAATTAAGATAATTAAAAATCGAATGAAATGGGTGATATTTTTTGATTCACAAAAGTAAATAACACTTTTTATTAGTAAAAGGTATTTGGGACACCGTATAGATTTATGTATCTATTTAAAGGCTAATAATGAACCAATAAAATCAGGACAATAAATTTAGATGCCCATAAAATAGATAAAAGGAATAGTCTTACGAAAGGTCGCGCTCTACCGATATCGACTTGTGTCAATACTTGATCTTCACTATTGATGAGGTATAAAATAGATTCTACGATCCTAGATTTAAGTCTATAGCCTTGAAGTTTTATGCTAGTTTTATTGTTAGTAATGAATTAACAAAATTAGACAATCTTACATTAATTTAGTTTAGCTTTTGTCTTTATTACAATAATAATGTTAGTTATGAGAAGTAATAACAATGAATTACTAATGTTCTTAATGTTTAAATATTATTATTGTTTATTAAATTTTAAAATTGCGTGTCATATTTTTCTATGATAGAAGTTTCTGTTTTCAAAGAACTGTGAAGTCAAATTAAAGCTATCTTTCCTGTTGCATGTAACACATATTTTCACTTCTAATTCAAGTTTTGTCTAGTTATTATTACATATCACTGTACCGAAGTCATCGATGTTTTCAGAGTTGTTACGAGATAAGTGGTAATATTCTATAGCCTGTAAATATTGAGTCCTCGCAGCTCCGTGAGATGTTGACTTTCGATGTTGACCGTCAGAGATATTTTTACAAGTTATTGTATTCCCAGAACGCGGCGTACCTTTTGTTCTTATCGATTTATTCCCAAGTATTACCCTAGTTTTATTCGTAGAACGGTGATGCAGGAAGGAAGGTTACTTGATAACCTTGCGCTATGAGAATTAATATGAAGTTAATGATGTAATTCTTATTTGTCGCTATTGCCTTGGTATAAGGTGATAAGGATTCGAAGAAATATAATAACAAGATTTTTTCGGTTTCAATATTAATTTCCTTAAGAACTAAGTACGAATCAAATTGTTGAGACTTATTAATAATAATAATCGTTACCAAAATTACCTAAGTGATAAAAATACCAAAAATATTTACATTAAGAATCATTATAAAGAAGACGATTATAGTTAGGCAGAGTTTACGTTTTTTAAAAATAAGTTTCGAGTTTTATCATTCCAACTATTGGCATCTTATTGAAGAGTACTGAAAATATTTACTCGAAAAATTTTCAACAATTATGGGCAAATATACCTACTTCACATAATCCTGTATAAGTTATGTTTGGAGTTTTTGTAATAAAGCTTATAAGTATCAGAATGTCTCCCACGGTTGCCCACGGTGTGATTCGACACGCACGTGGATCAAATGCCTGCGATGACTTTAGGTGACTCACGATAAGGCTACTCAATGAACGTGATTTTGAGTTAACTACGAGCTGCTCTACAATTTTGGGCGTACCAAAAATGTTTGATATGATCATACTAACATACCAACCGATTCTGACGCTATTATAATATGTACATTGTGTTATGTAATATTATTATATTTAAAAATCTATACAAACCTAATACTATTAAGCCTACAAAAATAATGGGCACACGGCTGTTTATATGCGTGCGCCAAGACAAATCTTTTTCTGCATGTGATTTAAAAAAATATTTATTGTTTGCTTTTCTCTCCGGTAAAATCAACAAAAACAGAGATGTAGAGATATTGAAATGTTTCGCTATATTCTATTATCTGAATTGTTTTTTGCATAAATAAATAGAGTTTTCTACTCGTATTGCTTCCTGTCTATATTGTTCTAATAGCGAGAACCTGTAAGTTGCAGAGAAAATAAGCTGCAAGGTCACGGGTGGTACAATTTCGTGCGCTGCTGGATCCCATCTGTTGTAAGAACAATGTCCCAAATGTTTGGTTTTAAAACCAGTAGCCTTTCATTTTGCTACACCGCGGTTTTATGCATTCCGAAACGTCAGTCTTTTGTTCGAGTTTCCGAATGTCATGTTAATATTTAAACTCTACAAAAAGTAGAAATGCAATAAAATGCATAGTGACACAACAGGTACTTTGTAAGAAGGTAATAAATGAAGGCTAAATCTAACAAGTTGCTAGGATAATAATTAAAATTTTAAATAGATAACAAAATGAAAAAAAAAACATAAAATTGACAAAGTAGGTAATATTATAATTAACAAATTAACCATTTGATATATTATCAGTTTTGCTATAATAGCTCTATCATAATAATTTTTTTGAGGTAATTTTGTAATAAGAGACTTTACTTTAACAATGTAACCACAGCCACTCAATACGTAGGTACAGATATGTGTGATGATAAGCTAAAACCCTTATTACGATGGTAACAATACATTTAAGTATAAGTTAGTAAATCAATACAGTTGTCCATCTGTTCAACATCCAACTTATTTTACCACGCAGATTCTATGAAAATGACTCTTAAACCGTTGGAATAAACGTCCTGTAAATGGTAAAGTAACACAACGAACTGTACAAGTGATATTAATGAAAAACCTCATGTCTTTTGTACGGTTTTTTCAATCGGAACTGTCAATCACTATTCGGTTGCCGGTCCCGCCTTCCGTCACATATCAAAAGTGCACTTCCTTTAGTCAAAATATGACATGAATTTTAAAATGCATTTTGATTGAATCCCAATGTTCCAGATAGATCCCTATTGTATTTCATATTTAATAACCTTAGGCTCTTTTTACTAAAAATATTATATAAATACCTATAACTAGCAGCTACTGATGCTGAAAGTTATGTTTTCCTAAATAAAATGTAGAGTCATATTATGCTTTTCTTAGGCTTATTTGCCTAACATAATATAAATATTATCCTTTACAGACTTAATGTGAAACCAAATCCTGTTCAAAAATAATTAACGCACATATTGTAATCTTCAAAGAGAATTTATCCGTGAATAAATTATGATTAAATTCCCACATGAGCGTGTGATGAGTACTCATCGTGGACCAGACTTTAAAGTTGCATTATCAATTTTTTGAGTACTTAAAAACACGCGTGCCATCTGTTGTAAGCCGATGCAGTGCGGTCCCACCCGTTGCGTCCCGCGCCCCGCACCCCTCTACCTACACCCATGCGGCTTTCGTTCGTTCAAACTTACGTAGGTCAGTTACCGCCCGACCGCAGCGGAGCATGGCTGCGTCAAAACTTTTCTCGCGACCGCGCAATCTTTGTTTACATGCGCAGTAATTGTGAACTTACATAAACAAACTTAGTGAACTGAGATTGAAGTTATCTAGAACTATAGTGTAGTTAAGTTGAACTGAGTGACAAATGAACTGTGTTATCCTGTGAGAATGACCAGAAACTTTAGTGAAATGTTTTTATTAAAAGTTTGGATGTTTTTGCTCGCGGTTGCCGGTGCGCGCGCACGTTCCGCGCCGCCCGCCCCCGACGGCTGTCAGTGGGACTATTCGGACGCAAAGTTGAGTGAATCTAACTTTCTCACGTGTAACATCAAAACCATTGGCTCCGCTGACTTCCTATTTAAAAACATCACCACCGCGCAGGCGTACAACATCAACAAGTTAAAGTTAACTTGTACGGACTTGCTGTTCTTCGAGAGTTCCTTGCATATGAATACTGGCAGCTTTTTGGGACAACTCCGCAAACTTGAGGATTTGCGCATCGATTATTGTAAAATACGTTACGTTCCTGCGACTGTGTTATCGCCCCTTAGAGATTTAACGAGTCTATCACTCCGGTCTTATAATACCGACTGGCCGGCCATGACTATGGAATTTCACGCTGAAAGTTTCCGTGGCCTAATGGAATTACGCACATTAGACTTAGGCGATAACAATATTTACATGCTGCCTTCCGAAGTATTCTGCCCGCTTTTTAGCTTGGAATCATTGAACCTCACTAATAATAAAATTCAAGACATATCAGAAATTGGATTTTCCGATTGGGGAAAGGGACCGATCGCTCCTGGCAAATCGTGTAACACCGGCCTCAAAATGCTCGATTTATCTCACAACAATATATTGAGACTGCCCGACAATGGACTTTCAAGCTTAAGATCTTTGGAAGTTTTGAATATTCAGAATAACTTGATCAGTGAAATTTTAGACAGAGCCTTTGTTGGTCTCAATTCATTAAAAATTTTGAACTTATCGGGGAATAAATTGGTCGCTATCCCTCCTGAACTATTTCAATCTTCGAGATTTATCAAAGAAATCTCATTAGCGAATAATTCATTAGCAGTGTTGGCGCCAGGATTGTTGGAGGGTCTCGATCAACTTGAAAAATTGGATTTATCTAAAAACCGACTTACAAATGGTTGGGTGAATAGAGATACATTTGCCGGCTTAGTGAGGCTGGTGATACTGAACTTGTCACATAATTCTCTAGCCCGCTTGGATCCGAAGTCTTTTCAAGATCTGAATAATCTGCAGGTTTTGAATTTAGATAACAATGAAATTGAAATTATCAGTAATGGAGCTTTTGCCGAATTGAAGAATTTGCATCATTTATCGATATCTGATAATAGAATTAAAGTTTTAAATGAACAAGTATTTTCAAATTTGTTTGTATTAAATCAGCTGTATATGGATAACAATCAAATAAACACTATCCATGAAAGATGCTTCGAAAATATTACATACCTACAAGATTTGGGATTAAATGGCAACAACCTAAATAATATTCCGATTAGTATCAAGCGCTTGAGATTTTTAAAATCGCTTGACATCGGAAAAAATAATATAACAAAAATCGTTAACACATCTTTTGAGGGATTAGAAGAACTTTATGGCCTTCGACTAGTAGATAATCACATCACAAGCATCCCGAAAGATACCTTCAGCACGCTTCCGTCGCTGCAAGTTCTAAACTTAGCCTCGAACAAGATTGAAGTGATCGAGCAAGACGCATTTTTATCCAACCCAACGTTAAAAGCAATACGTTTGGACGGAAATAAATTAACAGATATAAGAGGGGTTTTTAATAAACTGAATACACTTGGCTGGCTGAACATTTCAGATAACAGTCTTATTTACTTTGACTATAGTTACATGCCCGAAAATTTGGAATGGCTGGATATACATACTAATAATATTACTAAATTGGATAACGAACAGAACATGCAACAAAATATTAGAATGTTAGATGCCAGTTTCAATTATTTAGAGTATATAGATGAAAAATCTGTACCTGACGCCATTGAGATCCTTTTAGTAAATAATAATAAAATAAGCTCTATTCAATCTGGCACCTTCCTACAAAAGAAGAATCTAGATAAAGTAGTTATCACACATAATAAATTGAGAACAGTAGATCTGTCCGCATTTACCCTACCTCACACACCGAAATTCAAATCGTTGCCAAAATTCTTTCTTGGAAATAATCCATTTGTGTGCAACTGTCACATGATTTGGCTACAAAAGATAAATTTATGGAATCATATGAGGCAATACCCAAGATTCGTTGACTTAGATTCAGTTACCTGCGAAGTCGTTAACAATAAGTATGGTGGGAAGGCCAACTTGATGGATGTTCCTGAATCGCAATTTCTTTGTTCTTATGAGACTCATTGCTCTTCCAGTTGCTTCTGTTGTGAGTTTGAAGCGTGTGATTGCAAAATGACATGTCCCGAAGGCTGTTCTTGTTTCCATGACAGTAATTGGAATTCAAACGTCATTGATTGCTCAAACGCCGGTTACACAGAAGTTCCAGAAAAAATACCAATGGATGCCACTGAACTATTTCTAGATGGCAATGACTTCGGTACTTTAGGAAGCCATTTATTCATTGGTAAGAAGAAATTACATAAGCTATATTTAAACAACAGCAACATTGCAGTGCTCGACAATGACACATTGAACGGATTACATTCTTTGAATGTTCTTCATCTAGAAAACAACCATCTGACACAATTAGCTGGAGGTGAATTTTCACAAATAAAGCACTTGAGAGAGTTATATATAAACGATAACTCAATCTCAAGTGTAGCTTCAAGTACCTTTGAAAATTTGTACTATTTACGAACAGTACATTTGGAAGGAAACAAAGCATTAGATTTAGACAAGAAACTAGCTCACTTATTGCATTTAGAAAAAGTAAATTTGCGTGGAAACCTATTTACGTGCTCGTGCGAGAACTTGATACCATTGCAAAATTGGTTCAAGAAATACTACGAAGATGCAGCTGAAATGTTGTGTGCCAGTGACAATGGAGTGCCTTTAAACGTAACGGTGTTTGACGTGATGGATAAGTGTCGTGACTCCAGTGTAATAAACAATACTATTCCAACGGAAAATCAACCTTATCAATACGACGAAGTGAGCACAATAAAGCTTAACTTTGTACCGCTATTGGCAGTGGTCCTAATTAGTGTAATTCTTATTTTATTGTTCGGTGCCTTAGCCTTTTCATTTAGGCAAAATGTACGATTGTGGGCCCATTCCAAATATGGTGTAAGACTGTTTAAAAGTGCTTCAATTCAGGAGAGTGAACTAGATGGTGATCGTTTGTTTGATGGCTATGCTGTGTATAGTTTATTAGATGATGACTTTATTTCTAGAGTAGTTGCTCCTGAAATGGAACACTTTGGCTATACTATGTGTTTTCACTACAGAGATTTACAACATGCACCCGAAAATTACCTATTAGAACAAATCACGAATGCTTCTGAGTCTGCTAAAAGAATAATAGTCTTTGTTTCTTTTAACTTCTTACAAAACGAATGGTCCAAGGTTTCATTTAAAGCTGCCATAAAACACGTTGTTACGGGCATTCATCCTTCCATAAGGCGACATAGGGTTCTATTCATTCTCACTACAGACATTAGTGCGTTAAATTTAGATGTTGACTTTCAAAACTATTTAAAATCTTGCAATGTTCTTCTGTGGGGTGAAAAGAAATTCTGGGAAAAAATAAGGTTTCACATGCCCGACACAACGAATTTACATTGGAACAAAGAGAGTATTAATTACAATCACGGCGTATGTCCTAACGGAAGGCGCCATCCTTCGAGGTATACCGCGTCTCCTACTGCTCCCGAGCAGTGGTACAAGTATGATGCGATACCGCCAACAACGCCTACCGCGGCCAATGTAGGCATCAACATAGAGGATGATACTTCAATGTTGACAAACACAACTATAACGAGTCAAGTCCAAGAAGGTGATCCTCATCATAGTTATATTTCAATTGACGCACAGAACTATGAGCAGCCTTATGGGGGCCGGCCCAGGCCACCAAACACTCTACGTAAACATCCAGGCCACCACTCCCCTTCGATGCTCGACGATCAAGGTTATTTACAACCCCGTTCCTCGGTACACGATTGCGTACCACAAACCCATTCCACTGTACACAGATAATGTGTTTTAACCCGTCGTTATCTTCCCAGATATTTCTTAATGGAACTTTACATTCCAAACACATGTGTAGACGATTTGTATTGCAGAAGCTTAGTACCTTTGAATGTAACAACAATATACGTATCGAAAGTTGTAAGCCTTAATGTCGAAGTATTGTGTAAGTATGAATTACTTATTTAAGACTGATAAATATAAATTGCCAGTATAGATGTAAAGTATTTTGGTATAGTATGTTATAATATCTCATTGTTACCAAATATATTGTAAATAAATGTAACTATTTGTATAGTATTACTAGTCATTATTTAAGGCATAATAGTGTCCGTAATTGTAGATAAATGCTGTTTGTTCAATATTGTGACTTCGATTGTAAACTATAAAAGCTATTTAAAATTATTTATACTTAAGCAATAATATTGTGCATGCAGCTAGTAATTGTACCTAATATTATGTCGACTGTTATGTAAATGTTATTAACTAATAAAAATGAATATGAACCATATTTTCTTGTTTCCTTTACCGTTCTAAAATATATTTACATTTTCATTCTTTTCTACAGAAAATAGATTAAAATTTAAAATAATGATTCGTAAAGTATTTTTAATTTAATAGTTATTAAAGTAAATAAAAGAAAGAAGCTTAAAAGTTTTATTTAATAGTGGATATATTAGATTTTGCTCATACTCTACAACTACAAACAAATTATTGTACAAATTATTTTCAAATTAAAATACCTCGATATTTATTACTCATTAGAATTCAAGAAAATTTTACTTGTAATCTGTTTTTAAAGACGAATCACAAGAGTTAAAAACTTTTATTTTGTATTTAGTTGAATTACATTAAAAAAAGTAAAGGATAAGTTATATTATAGTTATCTCTACTGATGCGTAGTTCGCAGAATATTAATCAAGTATAATATTAATATGATAAGATTATAATAATGCATTTTTTAAAAATATTTTTCAAGTTAAGATAAATAAGAAATATTCCCATTCACGGATGAAAATGATCATGCAGAATATGGTTAAAATAAACTCTAACCGTCGGGTCCAAGAACACAAAAACTTCGTTGTTTTTCTATTTGAAATATTGAGAAACGTTTTTTTTTAGTTTGAAGCCGACACAAGACATAATGACGGACCCTACCCAGGTAGGCTCTCATATTTTACACACTGTAGTAGCCATAAAAGAGATTTACAATAGCATTTTATATTTGAAAGTAGTTATGGTCGAATTTGACCTTATTTTAGATACGGTCTGTGAGCTTTTATTGATTTTTTGTAATGGTTTCCAAGTGCGACATATGGTGTGACATACTTAGTGACCAACGTATGCTCGATCATTTTTTGTAGCCATTTTATGACATTCTAGATCGTTCTATAGCAGTTAATTTTGTAACATAACACAGATGTTGTTTACTTTGCGCTGTCAATTTTTGAACTTAATTATATTTGCTTCGGTCAGGTACTTATTAAACATTGTTCAAATCTCTGCAAAATATAGTCTGATTAGTGATAACAAATTTTGAATTAATTTTGGTTTTACGTACCCATAAGATATCATTTTTATGTTTTTACGTTCTTTTGGTTTCTACTAATTATCGTCTCCTAAAATCCTAATTAACTAAAATTATTTCTGTGCTTCTATAAATACAATCACATGATTAAAAATTTCAAGCTGTTTACAATTTGAAATATCAGGATTGTCAAAATTTTATCCAACTATTTAAGGTTTTATGACCAAATTTTAAATAATATTTGGATGTTATTTTACAACTTAGCCAAGGGACAGCCCAGTAGGCGATCCCTCCCTGCTGCTTTAAAGTAAATCATACTTTGATATCAACAATAAATTCAATGCTAACTATATTTTAATACTCTCCACGTCTATTGTAAGTATCCGCGTAGTAAATATATAATCTGTTTTATGGTAAAGTCAAACAAATGTTTTAAGTGTGACATCTTATTCCTTGTTTAACAAAAAATTAGGAATTTTGTGATAAGACAAATGAAAATATAATATTTTTATGGTGTCATGTATTTTTAATAAACATTCTATATACTTCAATGACTATTAGAAGTAATTAGGATAACCAGTTAACACTACTTTCTAAATATTACATTAGATCTTATAACATTTGCTAATTACATTAAATCTCGATTACTAAAGTGCTAATTGCTAAATGTGCATAAATACCTTAAGTTATTAAAATATATTCTAATCACAATACAATTTAACGATAATAACTTCATTTTAATGGCTTCACGTGGTAAATTAACAACGAAAGTACTAAAACTACTACATAATGACATTGTTATTGCATATAATAATTGCAACTTAATAAGTTTAGTTATTACTTTCGTAATAACTCAATTTGTTAAACGCATTTGACCCTGAACTCACCTATCAAATTACGCTTAAAGCACACGTTAATAGATTGTATATCTACCATCAGAGGTTTATCATGTTTTTTATCTCGCTAATGCCCAAACTATTTCGAGTTCGAAGTTATCTATAGATAACCGGATATATCCGGGGACCTATCGACGTTCACAGGTAAATGCTCCATTACCGATCATCCACAAATGACGGCAGATAAGTTGACCACAGATAGTATGGGGTTGTCATACGATCTCCACTTTAGTTCCATTATAGATAAGAAATATCCTTTTTTTACCTTTAGCAAGAGTTTCAATTGTGATTTTGCCCCTTCATTTTACAACCTACATCTATTAACCAAATAAAATTAACCAAAAATATAAATACAAACCATTTTTGGAACCGTAACAAATGTTATAAAATTTTGGTAGTAACAATAATATTTTAACAGATTTTTGAGTACCTAATTTACGCGTCATCAATTACTTATTAAAAAATTCAAATGGCACAGGTATATTCTTATAACCCATTTCTGGTAGTGGTCCATTAGGTGGTAGAAATAATGCGATTTTATTAACTTTGCGTCATGTGTGTCAACTTGACTACAAAAACTATCTCACGATTTACTTTGGCTTCAATGCCTCTTTAAATTCATAGAGGATTATTACTAGCGGCTTATTTGATTTCGCAGCAGCGTATTCTTTGAATATCTTGTATAGGTAGGTATAAAATATATAAAAGATTAGCTTTTTCCTGCAACTTCGTCCGCTTGTATTACGTTTGGATAACGCAAAATTTTATCCGTGGGCCGCGACTTCATTCTCCCGATTTTGTAACATTTTTTATCACTGCTTAGCTCGTATTAGTCGCAGCGTAATGTTATATAGCTTAAAGCTTTCCTCTATAAATGGACTATCTAACAAAAAAAGAATTTTTGAAATCAGACCAGTAGTTCCTGAGATTAGCGCGTTTAAACAAACAAACTCTTCCGCTTTTTAATATTAGTATAGATATGTTTAATATTAGTATAGTATAGATATGTATAGATATCTTAAAAACATATTAAGCTCGGATTTTGGATAAGTATAAATCTTTATTTGTTTTACATAGCATGAAAGGCCTGATGACGATGAAAATATTCGCTGACTCACTGGCTCTGTATGTTTAAAATTAACTTTTATTTCACTTGCCCAAACATCACACAACAAAAGAATGAGTGATCGCCCACCTCCGATCGAATCAGATAGCATTTTTGTGTGACGTTTGATCGACGTTTGATATCCAGAGTACCATTTTTTGGATTTGAAGCAGCGGTCAGCTCACCCGCTGTTCAGACACTCCGATTCACACTTCGGTATATAGAGGTCACGGGCCCTCACTCAACCCGGGACCGACGAAATTGGTTCGTGACACCGGAGAGATACTTATCGTGATTTTCTTGGCAATTCCGCTGTTGTTAGACTGCAATGGGAGCATGAGAATGTTAAAATCGTAGAACATAATAAGTCATTATCATATTGTAAAGAATTTACTGGCGCTCGTTTTTATTGAGCGCGCGAAGAATTTCATTTGTAGGGTTTCTTGTGTGACCTGAATTAAATGGCCTGTAAGGGTTAAAATCCTTCTAAACTGATGCAACAATGTCTAATGATTTTTACCCAGAAGGTATATCATGGCTTGCATCTTGATAGGGTTTACGTCATGTTTTTGGTTGACTTATACGTAAACTCATGAATGGTTCAAGAAACATGAAAATCAGGAAGCAAATGTGACTAGGTGAAGCAAAGACCACCAAACCGGCTTAAGATCTCACGCAACCGCGCATGCAAAAACCCCTCGAGCGTATACGGTTTGATTGACAACGTACTAATAATGCTTATTACCAGCCAACAGTTGTTCGAGTCAGTACATAATAACACATCTCTTATTTTCCGAGCTGGTATCATAATTGTTTTCGAGTATAATAAGGCTCCTGTTACCGTCAAACTGTGGAAGCTTTGTCGGCTAGAGATAAGACAACATAATGTTCAGTATAAAGATAAGAGCGATTCGAATGAATATCATAAGAGTAGGTAAGCGAAGAGAGGCAAAACTTATATCATACTGCTTACCTTCTTATTCTAGATGAGAAATAATATTATTGCATTTTTATAAGCATAAAGTAAGTAAGATTTGTGTCGTACTTGGAAAGAACTCAAGTTTTCGTTGGCTTGAACGAAATGAGTTATAATGAGTCAAATATTACCTTACGCAAAAAAATCAGGTGCCGGAACTTGAAGGCTATCTTATTTGAACTTACCTCTCTATACTATTAATTCTCATGAACTCACACGATGCTATAAAATTGTGCGATAGCCTATTTAAGAGATTTACTATATTGTGTAGGTGGTTGTAGATCCGTTAAGTTTAAGGAAATTATCATGAAAGCTACTGCTTATAAGAAAGTATTGGATACTTGGATTTATAATTATTATAAATCCAAGGATAGCTAAAACTGATAGTGAAAAAGCGAATAAGAATGAAAATGACGAATGACTAGGTATCTATAAGGCTATATAAAATAACGAATGAATTAAGAAAGATAAAGAGATGGAGAGTTTCCCAAAACACTTATTGAGCTCGTGACACTTAAAGGAAATAAATTAGGCTATGGGAAACGAAGTTCGGATAAATCACTGCTCAAATACTGTCACGAATCCACAAAAATGTAGGAGTGGGAACGAGCCGATTCCATTATCCCGGCTCGCCTGAGCATGACTTTTGTGTAACTTTTTATAGACGATAGCAAAGTCATAGTAGCGTTAAGGCTCTTGGTATTTATTAATTTTTATGTTCTGGAAAAGTAAGTTAAGTGATGAATACTAATACAAAATCTTTTGTGACTAAATTAAACCTTTTGTGACTTTTGTAAATAAAGTAATGGAATTATAAGTTTTAAGCATTATTCATTAGATAATGGAATGATATTTCATTTAATTAGAACTAATTTTAAAAGCCCTATTAGTAACACCAAAACTAAGTACTTCATCATGTGCTATACTTCATGTTTATGCTCTAACTACAAAAACGTTTAAGCATTCCAGTGAATAACGTCAGTTGTTTGATCTATCTTCATACAAATCCTTTCCTGTTATTTTGTTCGAAATACATCTCGGTTTATGTAGTACTGACGTTCACGCTCGCAGATACTGATTCATAGGAACTGACATAGATTGTGATATACCGGTAAATAAATATTGTGGATCTTGTAAAGGAATTATAAAATTATAAAATATAAGA
>DWAK01000169.1:0-13219 GCA_018230145.1 Lepidochrysops patricia
AACTAAAGAGCCGCAGCCTCACATCCAAAGAGCCGCATGTGGCTCGCGAGCCGCAAGTTGCCGACCCCTGTTCTAGTCAATTTGTAAAGATTAGGTACAATAGGTATTGGTAGGCACTTAGACAGGCTGTAGGTACCTACTTCATTTATCTTTTACTACTTCATTGATCTACCTACTTAATCCGTTTCGAGTCTATCGTTATTTTAAAATGTAAGCGTAAGTAAGTTAGCTTTTAGTTTATTTTATATTTTCGGTTAAATCTCCGTCGGTCAATATTTTTAAAGTTACAATGGTAAAGTCTATGATGCATGACAAACATCCGAATTAGCCACTTTTTACATGCACCGTGCCGTGAAAATGTACTAGAGCTCTTTCACATGTAGATACCTATACGATTTAGATAGAGCAGCGACCGAAAAGGGGCTCAAAAAATTGAGAAGATCATAATATTTTAGCAGAACGACGGAGTTTATTACTTCTCATCATAGCTGTTGACAGTGGGTCAATATGTAGGTACCTACCTACCTGGTAAGGGCGAGGCCCCATTAGTGCGTTGCGACGTCGCAGCGTCGTCGCTGCGTCGTTTTCCATTAATATTTTTGCCATATTATATGGAAAACGCACTAATGGGGCCTCGCCCTAAGAGTGGTAAGCTGCCAGGTAGGTAGATATTAGGTATGAGAATAAAAATCTTATCAACATTATGATCTGTATATTTTTAATCTTTTTACACGTTCCTTAAATCTAAACATATTTTATAATAAAACTGTATTATGTAAACTAATAATATTAAGTATAAAGTCTGAATATTTATAATTAATATTATTATCGTAGAATGCAGATTGTAATCTGACCTTGGCCTTTTAAAAAGAAAAGTAAAAAATTGTCTATGGCTAATGGCGCGCCGCGTGCGCTTGTGTTGAAATTAGTGAATATTTATTTAATTTGTCATGACTCATGACTTTATAAAACATTTTAAAATTATTTCTGAAACAATGCTACTTTTGCAACTTTTTATTGATTTTGCAGTGATATTCCCACAAAGTTAGAAATTTTGAACCTTATTTTATACTTAACTTAGTTGTAACGACATAATCGTAATTAGGTAGGTATATGAAATGCTAGTTATATTATATGTATCTATAATAATCTGTGAAAATTGCTTTAATTTACACTTTGGTTGTGCCTAATTATAACCTATAGTCTATTATTTACATTTTAGTTATAATTATAACATCTACCTAATGACATTCATAAAGTTGATTATCTAGTTGTAAAATCTTGATTATCTCGTAATTACACAATTAATAATTATTGTAAAACGAAGAAGAAAGTGATGTTGAAAATTTTTTCATGCGTTTTTTTGAAAACATTTAGGTACTTATTAGTTATTACTTATTACTATACCAAATCGATCGCAATAACACTTTTTGACTTGCAATATCTACAAATGTTTCTTTAGGTTTTTTCGCTTTGTGAACTTTTTACAAAACTAAGTACCTACCTAAGAACCGTTTTTATACAAACAAGCAAGAACATGGAATGAATAAAGCAGTCGCCTTTTATATTATAATAGGTATTATGTATTTTTTCTTAAATTCTAAAATAAAAAATATAAGTAGGTACTTGATTATACACTGGGTAAGCTACTACATGACTAAAATAAATTATGCATCATAATATTTAAAGTATTTACAAAACTATATACAAACTTGTAATTTCGCAATACCAAATTCAAGTAAACATAGAGAGTATTTTAAAATTAACACTATTTAATTAATTTAAAGAAAAACAACGTAACAATAAACGATTTGAGCCATTTTTTAAATAACATATACCTAACTAAATTTTATTTCTCGGTGTTAAGGTTGAAATTCGAGTATCCCGGTCTGAGGTTGGTTTCGGCGTTGACGGGAGAGGGAGTAGGGGTCATGTAGGGATACCTCGGATAGGAAGGGTACGGATAGGGATACCCCGACGGCAGCAGCTGAGGGTTATGGAAGGGGGGTATAAGCGCGGGCGACGGGTAACCGTAAGGTAGCCCTACAGATGACGCTGCAGCTTGCAGGATGGAGGCAGCAAATGCGGGGTCACTGTACACCGCCGCGTATGGCCAGGCTACAGCTATACGTTGGCGCTTGTCTTTCATCCTGCGGTTTTGGAACCAGACCTGTTGACAAAGAAAAATTAAGATTAGACAAATATATTCAAACAACATTGCATCAAAAATAATACAACTAAGTATTATATATTTTCTAAACAGCTTTGGATTCTCTAATGGTATTAGAGATCGAGTGTCTTCCTAAATAAATCTGAAGGTATCGCTTTAATACCTATACGTAAAACAAAATATCAAATATAAAATAGCTTTAATTTAAAGCTATTTTATATTTGATATTTTATTCTAGTTGTAACTAGATAACCAGCCTTTAACATTCAATTCAGTTCTAGTCAAGTTGTCTGAAGTTATTTCCGACGTTTGAAGGTCTTGTCACATTAGTCAATAAACACTTAATAATTTATCATTCAACATAATTTTGTGAACATTTTCACACACCTCTGCTAATGATCTATCCGCATATATAGTGAAGACACTTTCTTAAAAGTAATTTGTATATTGTTTTTCGGATGATTGAAAAAAATACACATTTTAAGATGGCTTTGCAGTTAGGAGCACTAAAAATATCCTAAAATAATGAGTAATGACACCATGATTCTATTGGTGCCAATTAAAGATGAGTAGAAAAACTAAGAAATAGGTACATAAGTATAACAAAAGATCCGTGTTTAGCTATAATAAAACAAAATAAATGAGAAACAGCAGTCCTACAACACGCCATTTTGAAATCGTTAAGCGCGGTAATGGTTTGAATAACTTAGTAAGCCAGCGAAATGTTCGCGAAGAGAAACCGCCTTTTGTCTGCAAACACTCGAACGGCGTGTTAATTAGCGGGAGTTTCAAGAAACACTCGGAGTAGCAAATTCAGTTGCATCATAGACAAGATTATTGCTTTTAAACCTTTACAAAAGCATTGCGAATGTACAGCCAAGGCATTAGTATGTAATAAAAGAAAATTATGGCTTTAAATATCTTGGCTAAAATGTAAACAATGTTGGCATTGCTTTTTGCATAATATTTTGTTTATTGCTGCTCTCATTGCTTTAAAATTGTAAGTTTAAAACAGAATGCAAGGATTAAAAAAAATACAGTTAAATGTAAAGTAATAATTAACCCAAATTTTATAACGGAAGGTGTAACAATATAAATAGGTAAGTCTACATACTGTAGAAACATTAAACAAACAACAAAAATTTACGGCACATCAAACGGTAGGTAGCCGCGTCTAATAGTTTTTAATTGGTGTAATCTTGTCATAAATGAACAGAGAACAGACCAATGAAACTTTTTTTAATGATAAGCGTTTGTGAGCATTCAGCCATTTATTTCGTTTTTCATTAACGTTGTATAGCTACTGAATAATTCGGTCGGTGCCTTTTTAATTCATCGACAAATTAGCGTGAATGTAAAATTCGAATGAGCCATAAACACGTTCTTTTTTGTTTTTATTTTTTAGTGGATGTGATAATTGATATTATGGTACAGCCGGCGTTCGTGTGGAATTTGTATTGCCGTGAGGTATTCGTGTTGAATTAATTATTATATTAATGTTGTGTGTGTTTTATCGTTTTATGTTACGTTATAATTTTCATTTAAGATTTCACCTTTATAGGCACGCCTCATGCATTGTGGCAGCGGGACGTCTTAATAAAAAAAATACTTACAAGTTAACATTAAATGCAATTAAAATTATTGGAATTATGGATATGAGTACGTACCCCACGTAGGTACATAGGTATATAGGTACCGTATAGACGGTACTAGGTAAATTTTGTTCTTACATCATTTACTAACTAAAATGACAATAAATGCTAATCCTAATGAGGATATATTTTACCCTATTGCAGACGCTTAATAGAATACCGACGATGAAACAAGGCGTTGTGAGAATTTTTAGCACATTTGTAAAGTGATTCTGAGAATTAGCGGACAGCCATAATGCGTTCGTGATGGAAATTATTGTGGATCTAATTGAAGCATCATGCTCCTCATATTGTGAAGTGAGAAACCCGTTTGTTTTATTTGAGTTACCAAAAGGGTTGTAATTTGTAAGCGACTGCATATTTAATTAATGAAGATACATAATATTACAAAATATAACGTAGGTATTGGATGTATGCTATAATACGCTTTTATTATAACAAGGTAAATGATTAACCTCATATAATATATTTTTATAATATTAATCATACAAAAAGTGATGTCAATACTGCCACTACTAAAATTTGCTTATTCCTCGTACCTACATTTTATATTGAAACCTTCAAATAGGTAGGTATTTGGGTCCATGCGTATGTTGTTGACAAAGCATAGCATTCTGAAATTCGTAAAAATTGCCACAGTCACTGTGGAACTAGCAATTTACAAATGTCTAATTCCAAATGTAAACTTCATTGTCTTTGGTCGAAATGTCACTACATGTCAGAATAGTTCACGAAAATCACTTTTAGGCTAAATGGGTCAAATGCGTAGGCGCATGAATGGTTTGAGTAAGTATTACAAGTTACAACATTTTGTCAATAAATGTCAATGAAACTGAAAACCTATTGGAGAATTTTGCAGTTGCACACATTGCATACTATTACCTACCTACTATACACGAGTTTAATATAAGATTCAAATTTGGATATTTTTAACTTACCTTTATCGTAGACTCTGGTAGATGTAGCTGGGCAGCCAACTCGCACCGTCTTGGGCGCGAGACGTAGTTTTCTTTCATAAATTCCTTTTCTAAACGCGATAGCTGTTCCCTCGTAAACGCAGTCCGGTATCTCCTATGAAAAAAGTTACATTAGGTTAAGTCATGCCATTTTCTTTTTTACTAAAATAACATTGTAATTTTAAGAAATTCCTATATCCTCTTAAAATATTTTTGTAAAATCGAATAGTAGGTACCTATACTTATATTTAGTTTGTATAATATTCCTAGGTCCTTACCTAATATTCGGGTCCGGCGCTGAGTTTGAATTGTTTATTTGTTCCGATTGTGGGCTCATAGAATCTGTGGGCAAATAAAATAATCATTTAATCATCATATTCAAAGTATCTACCTACATTATAATGATGATAGACGACTAAGGTTTATTCTCATACCTTTTGTGTGTAAAATGTAATTTTAAAAAGACGGTGTATGCTTTTACTCTGTTGTAACTTTCTTATAAAATGCATTACACACAATAACCGCTTGTAATAAGCTGGGGCAATTACTGCGTATCAATCCCGAGGAGCTCTAAAGGGTTATGAGTACCGAACACTCAAGCGGCTTCAAACAAGGGCCTTATCTTAATTACTGTTTTGTCTAGACATCAGCTACTTGTATTCCTCTACATACTTACAAAGGAAATTTGTTGTAATTACCTACTTATATAACAATTATTAGCCTTTGAAATAATCCGCTCATAAATTATCCGCACAGAAATTACAAAGGATATCGTCTTAATCTTTTGAAATATTCACTCGATATAAGGCATTTTTATTTTATGAAGTAATATTTATCTAAGTACCTACCTACTAATAATCAAAAGTTGAATGTTGAAATTGTGCCCAGGCACCACGGAATCTTAATCATAGACAATATGAAGTGACTAGTATCCGTTCTTAACGGCCAGTGTCAATATGGCGCGCCCTTTTTAAATTTAGAACCACTTCAGTAACTAATTACATTTGTAAAGTCGGCGTTTTGGTGGTGCTTTTTTCTAAATTGAGACCGCGCCGATTGGTGTTTTCGGTTTCTTTGTTGGATACACTTCATGGGAAAATATTTAATTAGACAATAGCTTATTTGTGTTTGTTTTGTGTTAATGTATTCCTTTAGAAACTCTGGGCGAACAATTAACACCTACCGCTACTGGTTCGGAGAGCGGTACCGATTTTATGATGAGTCAATCTCGCGGTATTCAGACGGAATAAATTATTTATTTTAAGACGTAATAAATTCGTGATGATGTTAAAAGAGATATTAGTAAAGGTGTATTAAGGCATATTTTAAAGGTAGTTCTATGTTCTTAATTATCATTAATGACTGGTGTATATTTTATTGATATTAATTTTATAATGTTACAGTCATTAGAAACTTTATTTGTATTAACTATACGGTATCGGGTAAACCACAATGTGTAAGTAGGTACCTATTACAGTTTAAACTGCTTAGGAATGCATAATGTAGACATTTTGCTATTGAGCATCAAAGACTTTGTTATTATATTAATGCAAGCAAATAACTCAAATAAATTAGTATCATTATAGAATATTTATTGCGTAAGTGCTTGAGACTGTTGCTTTTTTTGTAATTCGGCGTTGGCGACACCACTTGACATGTTCCCATGCTGGGTGGCGACACAACACTTAAAACTCAATTTGCAATCGTCTAGTCGGGAGCTTCCTCTAACAAACTTTTTCATTATGCTGAAGCCAGATGTCGTGGCGTGTGTCATTAAAAAATGAACCATAGACAAGGATGACGCTTCCGTTTGTTCCGGAAGATATTTTGTTTGTGGCGGCGGTGGAGTGGAGTTTTTTAAAGTTATGACTGTCGTTAATGGACGCCGCTTGTCGATATGTTTCAACACTGCTTCGCTTTGTTTCAAAATGGACGCTAATTTGAAAGTGAAATAGCACTTCGTCATAAAAGCAATACTTAAGATTGATTTTCACGTTGCATTAAGAAACATTTTTGTAGATGTGGAATATAGGTACCTATATTACCTATAAGAAATAATAGAATCAGAATATTCAAAGCAACTGTTTCTAGTTCTAGATTCCACCAATCTACTTACTTAACTTAACGTATTTAAATGAACTTTAACCTGATAATTAATTCGTTTTTGCGGCATACCTACGTAACAAAACTAATAATTATTTGCATCGCATACAATTTAAAAACGTTTTAGCATAAACACCAATGGTAGATTTTCTTATGAGGTACAAACCCAAATGACTGTATTACCAACAAAATAATAGAAATCTATTTTCAAACAACGCGATGGTAGTTCATGGTAGGTACATATGTATAATTGAGGGCATTGTTAGCGTATATTTAACTCATCGTACATCAGCACTCAGACATTATAAAGACGTTATGAAACACTGGTATACTTATTAGCACGTACGCGAACATTCAAATCAGTCGGCTAACGTGTGTTACTAACTGTAATATTTTGAATATAGAATGCACCGTTTGAACCATAGACTCTAGATTTAAAACTTGTTTTTAAATATTTTGACTATAAATATTAATTGTTATTTCTATAGTCTAATTTTAATCTAAATAGTTATTCTAAATTTCTTTCGTAGGAATCAATTGTGTTTTATATAAAATATAAATAGGTTTTCTTATAAAGTCAAGGGTGTTACACCTCCACGCCACGCACGGTTAATGGTCTGCGTTTAATTATACGTACCGCAAATGTCCCAATTAATCATTCGATCTAATTACCTTAAGCGTCTAACGTTAAATAACAATGGCGGGGTTCAATTTGCGAACCAAATAGCCCTTGTAATAGCCGGAAACCGATCGCTATACATTAACCATTGGAATTATCGAGCCACCCTCGCCGTACGACCGCCACGCGTCTGTTATTGTAGCTCCATTGTTACCACGTTTATTGTCGAAGACAAGACGTAACTAGCTACCGATACTGATTCGAAATTAGAACTGTATTAAGTTGGCCATTAAATAGTTTGTTATCAGATGACCATCGACAACATCAAGATGAATTATGTTCAAAGATAAACTTAAGCGTAATTTGTAAGTAGTAGCTAGGGGTTGAAGAAAGATATTTTCATGGTTTTGTAAAGAATTAGTAAATAAGTAGGTATAACATAATTATAAAAAAATACAAACAGCCGGACATAGAACCTCCTCGTTTTATCAAAAAGTCAGTTAAAAAGTAAAATATTGCATCAACTTCAATTTTAAGACTGAAATCAAAATTCCCTTCCTACGCAACTTAAATAATAATCAACACTAAATCAAATTCAAATTATAGCCATTTGCAAATCATTTACAAGTTACAACTATCTTAACCCTTGTTTTGTTATTTAATATTTCATAATCTTCAGTTGGATTAAACTCTAATCTTGTAAAAAATCATACTCAGAAGGTCCCGAGGGGTTCGCAACAATAGCGAGGCAAAACATTTGCCGAACAATTATCCAGTGTAGAGCCAATTACACGGTGTCATCCCTCGGCACGCTCCCCTAAACCAATTTTCATAATAAAATCCGTATCTAGTAGGCAACAATGTAATGAAGATAAATATCTCTTTAGGGAGTCAAGTAATAAAACCAGTTTAAGCCCAATTGACAAGACGCACGGCCCTACGTTGACGTAATTAAAAATACCAAGTGTCAAATTGTGGCGGGAGACCGGTGACAGTTCGGTTCGAAAATCGAATTTATGGTCGATTGATTCCGGTTTATTGGTGACATCTGCTTGAATCACAAGCAATTAAACCTTTGAGCTGTTTAATTGCTTATTTACTTAATACATATGTAGTGTATTCTATTGAACTTCTCATATTTTTGGGCGATCTACAGTTTTATATGGATGACTTTTTTGTAATTACCCGGGCTGAGGTACCTACCTATATCTAAAGTAAAAGTCTAGTGTACAAATGTCAAGTCTAAATGTACACAATATAGATATTGACTAACGACTATACAAACAAGTTTAAAATCCATCGAAACAGAACTCTATTACGTCTGCATTAGGGCTAATATTGTATTATTTGAAGTTATATTAGACTACCTGCAAATATGGCTTTGTCGATAATTACTTTGAGATGCCGATTTTATTGCCGTAATAATATACCGTTATGAGTATCATCGCCGTGTTATGACTTGCGGCCATAAAATTAGCCTTGGTATTGATTTGAGACGCAAAAAGAAAGTGTAAATGAAGTAAATATTCATACTTGGATGATGGGTCGGTATTCGGTACACGGATAACGGGGTTTTGGTTATTCCTTTTATTTTATGGTACAAAATTAGTCATTAGCGTTATTATGACAAGTTATAAAATCATTAATTTATTTTATTTTTTAGCTTTTTCCTTTAAACAAAAAAATACATCTTATTTTACTATTTCTTTAACATTTAACTATGTATATAAAATACAAAGATAGGGTTCGAATTTTAAAAATGGAAAATTAAGAAATACTTAATATTAGGTTTAGGGTGACCGACCCAAATCCCAGCCTTTTAAGACATACCTAGTTCACATTTTTCATGTCATGTCACATTAGTCTACCCAATAATGACGTATTTTCTAGATTTTCTATTTATTAAATAACAGATGTTGATTACAAAAAACGGTTTATTAGGTATATATATCCATATATTTTTTTTAATTAAGCAAAACTAAAAACTGATTCCTTAGGTATTTGCCATTTTTGGCCCCTATTTTTGTCTTTATAAATACTGCTGTTACTTAGATCGAAGTGTTGTGCAGGTTCCAGGAACATTAAATATTACAGGAAATAAAAAGTTACATACCTAAGCTAAGTAAAAAACATTCAATTCCAAGTTTTATTATCGTGGACGAAAATATGGAAGAGGGCCAAGTGCCAACGTTTGGGTGGTCACCCTATATAGGTAAGGAAAAATTTAGAAAATTACCTTTGCTCTTCGGTGATGACGGCGGAGTTATGCACCCATTAAAAACGTTTTTAATCAAATCCGTGCCGAACTTCATTTTAATCCCTCAATGGCCTCAAAGAAAACGTCAAAAAGACCCAACTGACGCTAAACCGTAAGCAAACTGTTAATATTATGTTAAGAATTACCGACGCGATGTAAGATAAAACGTAGTTAATTGTACAATTATCTCCCCTGGGTGTTAGTAATAAGGGTTTAAATTGCGTGTCCCTAGCTGCGGTTTCAATCTACTAAAAATCCATAATATGCTGGCCAATAACCATCCTTTTCCCCCACTATGGGGCGGGGTTTGTTCTCCATCTCGCTTGCACGAGCTTTCCGAGCTTATACGATAACGTGACAGGTTATTAAACAAAGTAATGATTATATTACAGAAAGTTTCGTTCACGATTAAGTACTGAATTACTTAGTTATTTCGCTGTAAAATAATTTATTGGTCCACTTTCACTTGATTCTTTATTCTTATAATTTCGATGATACAAAATTAGATACTTTAAGAAATATTGCATCAGCTATACCTACCTATACCTATTAGATATTATTTTAAAGATATTATAATACTACTTAGTGACTTACCATCATGATTATTATCGTTTTTAATGTTTGTTGTGGGTGGCCAGATTTTTATACTGTTTAAAAAAAGAGCTACTACTGGCTTTAGACATTTTTACGTAAAATTTAAAATTAACGTTACACTTAGTTTTGGCACATTCAACTAGAAATAATTTATGAAGACCTAATTTCACTGTTGTGTTCATACCTAAATGACACTCAAACAGGTGGGTAGGTACTTTGCATAATAAAAACAAAACCAAATCCTGGTCACCACACTAAAAATTATATTATGACGTTTTCGTTTCTCAGTACTCAAACAAAGAGTCAAATATTTACGCGGCGGCAATAAAAGAGAAATTTTCAAACATTGTCAAACCGCTGAGGGCACCCAATAATTGAGCAAAAGACAGTGCCGAACAATAAAAGTATTGTCACAACATTTCGGCGGCGCAAGATGTCACGCTGCGTAGCTAGATGGACACAAATGTCACAATTTGCTACCGGACTTTTAAGGATAGATAAATATTGTTCACAAGGGAATTGACAAAGGACACCTATGGTTGTTGACTGGATCCTGTCGTCACACCGCGGGTAGTCGCATCAATCGAAGCCGCAGAATACATGAACGAAGAAAACAGCTTCAATCTTTGAACAAGGAAGCTAGATCGTAAACGAGGTAAAATACTAGTTGTAATATGATGAGAGAAAAAAATAGGTAGGTAGGTAATGCCGTCGAAATAACATACAAATAAACATTATTTTCAAAGATGAAGGACTGCAGCTGTCTGCTACAATAACAATCACAATATAAATATTACTAATCTAAGTTGTTTGGAGGTTTAAACATCTCTTGTCATGTTCCGTATCTAATTAATCGATAGTAAGTAATAATACAATCAGATTTATCAGATAGACACGACGGCAAAATTGTTTTGTTATAATATTATACTTAGTATGAAATTCGTAGTATTAAACTGTCTTCTAACAGTTTAAATATCACAAATATCTATTAGTGGTTACCGAAAAAAGCGACCTGCCATAATTTCATTTTATAGCTGCAATTTCAAAACGGATCGGCAAAACAAAAGTAGAACCTTGGAAGAACTTTCAAAAGGAATTTTCGGCGTTGCTCAAAGTCAATTTAGATGACAAAAACCAAGGATCGAACAAAAAGACCTTGTAGCAATAAAATCATAAACGTAACATATTATTGGTGACCAGAACGTTAGACAAACGAAATGTACAGTAACATTTAAACATTACTATTTTAATGATTCTATTCATTATGTTGAAACTAAGGATAGTTTTTATGACCACTGATGGCATACTTAATTTAATGATCTATGAGAAATGCCGACATAGTCAAATATTTAATCAGTAGATTTATTTATAGAATCTCTTTGGTTTATACAAAAGTGTATTTAGCATCATGTAGAAATGACATACCTAATTACATATACATATACAATTGTACCTACATATACAAGTTGATGTGATGAAAACAATTATTACTTATTACGTAACATAATTACATATACATAAGCACCTACCTATTACAATTTACAATAATAAAAGTATTTTAAAGAAAATACACAGTTAAAGAATAACTTATAAAGATAAGTTATTTTGTAGGTTGTAACCATATTTTTTCAACAACTCAAAATTTCTAAATGTGCAAGAATGTGCAATTAAATGAAAGACAAAATATCGTCTTTCAATAAATTTATTGAAAGACGATATTTTGTTTTTCATTTAGTTGATAACCTATAGGTTATAACCAACTTGAAGCAATAACCAATTTGTTTATTTGAATGTGTGAGCACATTTTGCCGTCGGTTACTTGCAAGTTGCAAGTCAAGCTCAGATATAATTTAATAATTGTCTTACCGTGTCTGTCATCGGCGCCGTCGCTGTCGATCTCGCTCCTCACGCTGCCCGGGCTGGACCGCTTCAGATCATCAGTATTTTGACTCTCCTGGTAAACTCTCTTGTCATACGACATGAAATACGGAAAGTTAGGCACACGGCTCTGTTGGAAATAATAATCCATCTTGCGATCTCTTTTCACATCCTCGTCTTCGGAATGATCGTTGAAGTCGGTCATCGTATTCTCGATGTCGATCTCTGGCGATCGCCTATTGATGCCCACTATCGACTCGATCGAGAAGTTCTTTGGTTGTATCTTGGTCTGCATTTTGCTTATCTCCTTTTCCATTTGTATTTCGAACACACACTCACTGACCACTGACACAATTTTGGATATCGAACGTCCGTATCTGACAGTTCTCTGACGAGTTTTGGTGAGTCTGCACTGATTGGGAATAACCACGCCTCTCCGTGGGGGTGTTTACTGCCAGCGCTGGCCATTGAAATTTCAGCTCTATGCTGACGTGGCAAAGTTCCCATCCCTTAAAATCGTTTCCAAGACTAATAAATTAAGAAGTATCCGAAGTATTTTCATCCCTAGCTGAATAGCATAAAATAACTTTTTGAATGGAGCGCAATAAAGACATTATTGAACGTAATCTGTGTGGTTTGGCATTAAAAAGGTTCAAGCTGAATTGTTATATTATATTCTTTGCTGCTGTAAAATGTGTAAATACAAATTGACAAAGGTGTTAATAGACCCACATGCAATTATTATTTATGTGGGGTAATTACATTTCTTCAATAACAACGAGATAAAAAAGAAACAAAAATGATTAAGTACCTATACGGAACAAAATATTGGACACCAATAGGTAATATCTAATAATAGGTACTTAATTATTATTATAAGTCTATACTAATATATAAAATATATTAGTCCCTATCAAGGGCGTCGCCAGCCGATTGCGCAGGGGGGGGCAAGTTGACTTTACCTACTACAATTCATACTTTTCTCATTCT